>JARYGA010059020.1:0-40743 GCA_030545235.1 Helianthus tuberosus | reverse complement strand
AAACCCACTAGGAGCAATCACCAATAATGGCTTCATTAAGCCATGGCAATATCTGATCACACAAATACGAGCATGCTTCTCAAAGAAGGTTATCAACCATCAGGAAGCCTCCTATAGGTTGATGGAGCCTGTACGAGCACTCATACTAGACACACCTTACAATTTATCTTATTATTTAATAAAAGATATTGCAAGCAATCTGTGGTCTGGCAAGCCATTCTTGGTTTATCCTCGTTTTCTGATGAGGATAATCACAAGTCAGCCAGTCTTTGGAGGTGTTCCTGCAGATTTTCCCAGAGCTGAGATGAGACTTCAACAAAACATGAATCTCAACATACTCATACCTACTGATCAGAATTCTGGTTTAGTGACTGAACTATGGTTGCTCTTTGAAATGATTCATGGAAAAGGGATGGACCTTGATTAAGTCAACTTTTTTTTTTAACTTAGTGTGTCTAGATATTCTCTTTGTTAACATGTTAATATAGTATGTTCCTAATGTTGCTTTGTTTTCTGGCTCATAGTTTGGGGGGAAAGAAAAATGGGTAAAAATAAATGAGAAGTCAAATATTCACAAAATCAACGTATGATCATCAGAAAAAAAATCATTTGACACAAAACTCTGAGTTTCTGATGACATGAGACTGAAATCTGGTAATATTACTTAAAATTTCTTTCTCTGAAATTTTTTTTCTGATAAAGCTTCAAAATGATAAATAGCTTTAGAAAGTATCAGAAAATTCGAAAAGTTATTTTCACAAAAGACTTAGATGCCGCCAGAAAATCGTATGTAAGTCTACTAACCTCATCTCATTCCCTCTCATCTTAAAAAAAATACTAAGAATATCTTTCTTTCAATCAAAAGATAAACATCAGAAATCTGGTGAAAAAGCTCACAAGTTAAAGGGGAATTTCAATTAAGAAATTCTGTTGAAAATTGTTGACTTCTGTTGACCACACTTGAAAGGTCAACATAATTCAAATCAGAAGAAAATATACATTCTTAACGGAATTTATGTTGATTTTTGGATGACATCATCAGAATGGAATTTTGACTTATAAAGAGGGAGGAATGTTAAGAAGAAAGCTGATTGGACCTTTGACAAAATGGGGTCCACAAAAATGAAAAGGTGTCATGTGACCGATAGACTTCTCCAATCAAAATTCAGTTTAAAAGTTTTTTTTTGGAATGATTGAAGAACATACAAGTTGAGAAGGCATAACCATGATTATACAATCAACCGTCATTAAATGTCTTGATACCCACGATCCAACCGTTACATTCTGAACCGCAATTTACATCACACGATCTAACAGTAATAAAGGTAATTAATGATCTTTAACCGCCATTGCAAGACACGTTCCATGTCTCCTAAACTCCATAAACCCTCAAATCTCTGCTAAAACCCTCACTATATAACTCATACTTAGCAGAAATTTAAAGATCACTCACTTTCTTCACAAGAACTTCAAACCTCAATATCCCCTGTTTTCACTCAAAATCCAAAATTCCTAAATCTCAAACCCTAACTCACAAAATCCAGCGATGGCAGAAGTAAACCTCAACATCCCAATTGTTCAACATGATGTACCTTTTGTTGAAGACACCAAATTCTTACCAATGAAAGAAAATAACTTGCTGATTAATACAGAGCACTCGGAATATGATGAAAGATGTCAACTTTTGATAGAAGATCTCATAAAGTGTCCAATCTCAAGTGCTTTAACAAAAGGAAGAGAAATACCAGAAAATTTACTACAGCAATTTGTTCACACTTTCACTGAAGATGGAGAAAATCAGGTCTCTGCTCATGTATGGGGAAATGTTTCAGTAACATTAACTCCTGCAAGGGTAAGAGAATGGCTTGAACTTCCAGTTTTTGATAACTACATTGAAGCACCAAAAAGAGAAGACTTGATAAGCTTTATCATTGAGCTTGGTTACAAGAACAAGAAAATCAGCAAAATTAGAGCAGTCAGAAGAAATGAAATGCCAGCCTTCTGGCAAGTGATGATGGAAGTATCGAACAAATGCCTCACTTCAAAGATAGGAGGAGCTGATTAAGTCAGTCAAGCTATTCTGTCAATCATGTATGGACTCATAACAGGGTTCAAGATTGATTATGGGAAAGAAATCTTCAACCTACTCAAAAGATCAATCCTTACTAGAAATGGAAGAGTAACCTCACATCTGCCATACCCAAGGTTCATTTCAATTTTCATCTCTGAAACATTTGCTGAAAGAAACATAGAAATTCCAATTTTGGAAGATATCTTGAGTTCAAACACCATGAAAGCCTGGAATGCCACTCATGGATGGGAATCAGACAAAGATGTTCCTGAGTTACCAGAAAGCATGTTGTGCCTCATTGCAACAGACTCACAATACAGACTATAACATGAAGAACTTCTTGCCAAATCAGATACTCCAATAGAAGAACCTAGCAAAGAAGTTTTTAACTGCTCTTCATCACCAGAAGAAAAAGAAGTTGAGAAGTCCTGGACATCAGAAACTGAACCCACTGGAGGAGAAGGAATTCTGATGATAACCAACTCACCAGAAAACAAGACAGAAACTGAACATGCTGAAAGCCTTCAGATTCCTGAAGCTGGAACTCATTTAGAGTTTGAAATTCATTAAGAAACAGAACATCAACAGTATAAAGAATCTCATGTTGCTGGAGGGACTCACGAAGAGGCTGAAGATCAACACTATGAATAAACTCATTTTGCTGGAACAACAAATGAAGCTACTGAAGTTATACATCATGATGAGTCTCGGGTTGCTGGTACATCTCTTTTAAACACAGTTTTAGTTGATACTTCTTCAAAAAGAACAAAATCAGAAGATTCAATTAATGTTTCTTACAAATTAGAATATAGAAACACTGATGTTAGTGAGGAGGTTACTAGTTCCATTCATCTCAACTCTGAATCAGAAAATGAGGAAGAGGTTGAGATCTCAACAGATAGAGATCAGGAAACTGATCAAGGAAATCTGGTAAAAGGTAATCTGTTTACCTCAACAACTTATAGAGAATCATTAACTGATATGATTCAAGGATATAAGGAAATCCAGGATGAAAATGTGTTTTTCACCTCTGGTGGAGATGATTCTAGTACACTTAAGGTTGCACCAAAATCTGGTAAAGCCAAAAGTGACCCTATCATTCCCAAAACAGCATCAAATGTGTTTACAAAGCTGAAATGTTAGAGGGAACATCTGTTGTTCCAAATATCCCTGAAACACCCATGACACAAGAAAATTTGGAAACTGTCCTAGAAAATGTTGTCAAAGCCTGCAAAAAGAGTCCAGTGAAAGAAAAGCTTGATTTGTTGCTGACAGAGATATAAGGTGAAAGGGCAGATATGAAAACTTTATCAGAATCAGTGGAAGTCATTAAGGGACAAACAGAAAGAAACACTGAAGCACTAAAGTCTCTGCAAAAGCTAAAGGAAAAGGCACCAGAAACAAGCATCTCTACATCAGAAATTCAGAAGATTTTCACAGAAATAGAAAAGATCAAGACACAAGTTACAAATATTGTGGAGTCAAGACAATCAAGCAGTGCAAATAAGGTCTTGGAGGAAGTCACCATTCTAAGGGCAAGCAACAACAGTATCACAGATGCCCTTGAGAAACTGATAAAAGAATGGGGTGCCATGCAGGAGAAAGCTCAAACTAAATTTACAAAAGTTCAGAAAAGCATAGCCAGCAACTCAAATCTGGTAGGAGAAGTGCAACATCTGATGAAGAGAATGCACTTCAAAATTTCCAGATTGGCTAAAGTGGATCCCAAAGAAATCATGAAGGAAATTCCTTTTCCTACTGATGTTATATGTTAAATAAAGTATTTTAAACAGTAGAGGCAGAACAAAATCTCGGATTTCCATAAACATCTTAAATATCGTCAATTATCGACTTTTACGCAAATTAGGCGCACAATATGGTTTAAAACCATATTTAGCACCTAAGACATGATACCTACTGATTTTATAAATGAATTTTAATACTTTAACAGTAAGTATAAGTCTTGAACTCAGACTTCCAAATTTGACCTCAAAAGCATATGTAAAATGACCAAAATGCCCATACGATGCATAATTTGGCCATAAATGATTAAACACACATATGTATGATATTTTACTGATGTAACAACATAAAATAAATATTTTTGCAGAATGTTTTAGACCAGAACGTCAGTTTATGTTTAAACCTCTTTTATAAACTTTAAAATGACCAAAATACCCTTACGAGGGATTAAATTGGTCTTAATTTCATTTGGGGCATAATTGTTGATATCCTACTTCACAACATATTTTAAGCATAATAACTCATGGAACTTGCACATAACTCATCCGGCTACCTGTTATGCTTATACGCGTTCGGTACGGTTTATGTAACTAGTTTGCATAAATCAACCAGAACGGGTCAAGCCTTATCATTTTAACTTCAAAATCCAGAATGTATTTAGTTTACCCATTTTATACAAGACTCCATACTTGTCGGGTCTAAATCACATTTCAATCCGGTCACCGCTTAATCTAGCGTTTCATGCCGTAAACTTTTCTTTAAACTAACCGGTCTAAGTTTATAACTTAAATAAGACCCGTTAGGAATCTAATAGGTTAATAAAACCTTCGTTCCAGATTAAGAGCCCCGGTAGAAGTACTCGCACTTGTTTGAGTAGAATTTACGGCTGAGAATACTAAATTGCATTTAAGCTCAGGTAAATACTTTTAACTTATTTTCCCTTATACGGGCTTGGGATACGGTAAATTATTACCGCTTGGTCGGGTGTAGAAACCTTTTATTCGAATATGGTTAAATTGTAAAATCCCGCTTTAATTAGTGTTGCTTGATAACAAATAACATTGGGGGTTAACGACCGTGTCCTGGATATCCTTGGCTCATTTAAAAAGCGTAAATGGCCACGACTTAAGCACGGGGTGTAGGCATACACCTGTCCGTTGCGTATGTAAAAGATATACTCATTTGCTGGGATGAGCCGCCGTGAGTTTATATTTGTGGTGTGTCGATTAATCTTGTTCGGCTTTTATACCGGCCCTAAATGTTGGACAAACATGTAAATCTGATACAAGATTGTTATTAATATAATTGTCCCAAGTTATAAAATATTTATGCCTTGTGCATTTAAATCAATTTTCATAAATGTTTTCAAAAGAGTCGGTTAATTGTGTTTACCAATGTAAACTGACGTATTTTTTTTCAAAAAGACTAAGTGACAGGTACCGTATGTAATTGGCTGGGAGCTCGGGGCGTTAATAAAGAATCTTGCAAGTTCTGAACATTTAAAGTCTATTGAACAATATTTTATAATTCTGTTTTAAGATCCGCATGTGGATCCCGTTACAACCGTTTGTATAATATTTATTTATACTTTGAAATTCGGTTTGTAATATTATTTTCATCCAAGACTTCCTCTGTGCATTAAACTGTATACATTTGACTATGACGATATCAACTACGTCACGGTACTCCCCGCAGGCCCACCGGTAATATGTGAAAATATCAGGGTGTGACAGGTTAGTATCAGAGCCAACATTGAGGGAATTAAACACTAGCCTTTTGTGTTTAATCTCAATGACACAGATGCACATTCCTTGACTTCCGAGTCTAGGCAAAAGACCTAGGATTAATCCTAATCTTAATTGGTTTATATCTTTTGTTGTTTTTCTTGTTTTGACAGGATTACAAGAAAACATGCCACCAAGAGTGAGAGGACGTGGATGATGAGGAAAAGCACCGGTAGTAACTAGGAACGGTCACGAAGCTGGGCCATCTCACCGGCGCACACCCTCCGCATCACTCGGATTAAGTCCTCATGAAGACTGGAGGACCTACCTTGAGCCTGCGAGACGCTCTGTCTCGCTTAGCTCCTTACCATATTACCATGATTCCTTCGAGCTGCATCAGAACGACGAGTCCCACAACTCTCACCATTCTTACATTCCTTTGCAGCGTTCGGGTTCTGACCATTCCTTCCAGAACCTAACACCCTACTTTCAGAGCCGGTTCAACCCAGTGAACCAAATTGAAGAACCAGAGGGCCAAAACCCTTTGGGACCAACTGACCATTTCCCCGAGTACCAAAACTTGGATGTGGATAATGATCCAGATCCTGAGATGCCGCCATCAGGGACGCCGACGCATCCCATCGAGATTTCTAGCAGATCATCTTTTCATGGTTCGCCTTACAGGGGCCCTGATATCTGGACCGAAAGATGGAGCACGTATAAGTGGGAGTATACCCCCCTCACCGCAACTCACCACCACACCAGCAGGTCCCTTCTGAGGACCCACATTTTCAGGCGGTTACGCCGTCGCCACCACCAGCACCAGAGCAGCCACCGCCTCCAGAACCCTCGAGGCGACGAAGAACTACACGGATGTCCGTGCGTGGGGGTTTTCATTTCAGCACCCCCAACACTCCAGCAACAGCAACTACCCGCCGCTCTATGAAGAACCACAAATGGGTGGGCCTTCAAATGCCGTTTCTGAAGTCGACTCTGCACCAGTCGCACCTGCACCACCCATGGGTTATGAAAACCCAATTCCATCTTACCCAGGTGCAGCTGGGTACAACCCGTTTGAGTAACAAGCTTATTCGGGTTATAACTACAACAATGCACCTGCCGTCTAGCATTCCTTTCAGGTGCAAATTTCCTCCTCTTCTGATGTATAGGCTTGAATGACCTGTCAATGCCAAGCTTATGAGTAATTATATCTTTAGATATACCTGTCATATCCTCATGCTTCCAGGCAAAGGTGGTTTTCCTCCTCTTAAGGAAGGATACTAGATCTTGTTCAATGTTGCTGAGGATCCCTGATCCTATGAAGATGATGGATTCAAGATCATGGGGATCCATAAGGATTTCTTTCACATCCTGTTCTCTTGCCTCCAAGACATCTCTTGGAGGATACTTTAGTTGCTATTGCTCCCTTGGTCTTGAGGCTGGCTTCATTGATGATGTGTAACAATTTTTAGCTTCTTGTTGATCACTCTCAATTTTCACCACTCCCCACGGACTAGGAAGCTTTACACATTGATGATAGGTAGATGGGACTGCCTTCATGTCATGTATCCATGGCCTACTAAGGATAACATTATAATAAGATAAGCAATCTATAACACAAAATTTTTGATAAGAATGGAGTCCTTCAATATAGATAGGGAGTTTGATGTCCCCCAATGTATTCTTGGTTTCTCCGCTGAATCCCACAAGAACAGAGGATCGTGGGACAATGTCTGATTCAGGAATGTTCATCTTCTTGAGGACATCAAGCTGAATGATGTTCACTAAGCTTCCTCCATCTATCAGGATCCTGCGAACAAAGTGGTTAGAAATAAACAGAGTAATAACAAGACCATCATGATGAGGATCCTGAACATCAAGACGATCATCCTCATCAAAAGTTATAAATTTATCCTTGGTGACAGTGGAGGTCCGGATAGGTCTGGCTCCATTATTCATCTTGGTTTCCTTGGCATGTCTTTTGGCTGCTGAAAAGGAAGTACCACAAATGTCTGATCCACCGGATATAAAGTTTATAACTTGTGCATCTGTTGGAGGAGCAGGAGCCTTTTCCGGTATCCTTTCAGGATCCTGGATCCTTGACTTCTTTCTTCCCAAGAGCTCCTTCAGGTGCCCCTTGCTTAACAAGTAACCAATTTCTTTCCTAAGTGCAATACACTCTTCAGTGAGATGTCCGAAATCCTCATGATATGCACACCACTTGGATTTGTCTTTTGTAGCGGCTGGTTTATCACTTTTTCTTGGCCACCTAGCTTTCTCACCTAGATTCTGCATTGCAAGAATTAGCTCATTGTTATCAACAGAAAAACAGTATTCAGAAATAGGAGGATAATCCTCATCATCCTCTTCCTGCTCTACTGCATGCACGTTCTGGTTGTCAGACTTGTTGTAGGATTTAAACTTGTTATTCTTGAAGTAGGATCCTTGTTTTTCCTGTTTTGAGGATCCTGCCACTCTCTCCTGGATCCTCATGTCATCCTCTAGACGGATGAACCTAAGGGCCCTGGTTCTTACTTCATCAAGATTCCTGCATGGGATCATAACAAGATCATCATAGAATAATGAATCCCTAAGCAAACCCATTTTAAAGGCTTCCACAGCCGTGGCTATATCCAAATTAGGGATATCTAAGGATTGTTTACTAAACTTAGTGATGTAGTCTCTAAGTGATTCATTTTGACCTTGTGTTACCCTATATAGATCACTAGTTAATCGTTCAAATTTTCTACTACAAGAGAATTGACTATTAAACAGATTAACTAGATTAGCAAATGAAGTAATAGAGTAAGGGGGAAGACATAGCAGCCATTTAAGAGCAGATCCTGTAAGTGTGGATCCAAAACCCTTGCATAGACACGCTTCTTTTAACCTTTCAGGAATTGGATTGATATCCATCATCTCCCTGTATTGAGCTACATGTTCCTCTGGGTCCGTTGAACCATCATATAGCTTCATAGTTGGTATCTGGAACCTTTTGGGTATCTCAGCATCACAAATAGGTGGTGCAAAGCGAGATATCCTATGGCTACCATCTGCAATTTCAGGAATGGGTTTAACCACTCCTGGTACGCTGGATATCATATCCTTAACGCTCTCTACCCCGGGCCCTTTCCACCTACGTACCCAACTTTGTACCCTACATATGGGTATCAATACCCACCACCTCCTCAACCTCAGCAGCAGCAGCCACCTCAACCTCAAATCCAGCAACCACAACAGCAGGAAATTCTCTAGAGGTTGCACGAGGTGGAACAAAGGGTAGACAAAGAGCGTAGGAGTCGGTGCGGTCTTCTAAAGGGTTTGGCAAACCTCATTAAGGGGAAGAAGAAGAGGGATTATTAGAAATCCTTATTTATTGTTTTGTAATTTCATTTTCAATTAAGTCCCTGCATGGACATTTCATTTATGTACTTGGTCCCTGCGTGGACTTGTCTTTCTTTATTCTAGTCCCTGCGAGGACAAGTTATTTGTTAAAGACCCGTTTAGGGCATTATTGTAATTTTTAGGACTCATTATGAAGTTTCCTTTTTGAAATTACATTTGGCATTAAACATATACATATGTATTAAAATACAAATCAATATATCAATTCAATTTTTAATTGATCAGCCATTAAATCTCAAAAGAAAATCTTGTGGGTATAACCTAGCCTATATGTCATTTTAGACATTGCCATGATGGTAAATATTTTTTTAAGATAATAAATCCTTGTTAACACCTAAGAACGTGTTAGCACTCTTGACAAATGTGGTTTGAGAAAATCACACTAGTCATCCTTATATTGGATTCTTCCAATTCCTTATTCAGCCTAATGATCTAGAAATCATGGCTTATATCATCAAATAAGATGATCACATTATAAACATCCATTAGTGATGAAATGCCTACGGGCTACACTTATTGTCCAAAAGACAAATGACAGTTGTAGTCTATGACTCCCTGTCAAGAAAGGTGAAGAACTATGTTCAAACCTTAATGCCTCAATCCTATAAGATCATGGCTCATAAATTCAAAATTGTCCTTGTGACAAGGCCTTTTGTGCCACTTTAAATTCCTAAATGGTTTATAACTGGGTATAACTATAATAAAAGTTTAAAATAAATCTGATTAACAAATTAACCAATATGGTCTATGTTTACCATGGTTAATGAATCACCGAAAATGATGATTCCATAATAGACTTCTAAACAAATTATTGTCAATTGTTTTATAGCAATCAAGCTTCAGCATGCCTGAATCAGACGAGGTTAACAGTCATCCCAATATGAGGAATGACAATACCAGAATGAATATAATAGGTGCAGACCTACAGGCAATGATAGATAATGCTGTCACTAGAGCCATTGACAGACAGTTCAAAGAACCAAGTAATACCCACACTAAGGCACAGACTGTGGCTCATTCAAGGCCCCCTTCCAAAAGACATACGTCTCATAAGGACGATTCACGACATTTGTCAAATCAGAAAAATTGTCGTCTAAGCAAATTGTGCTTAATCAAGATCCGCGCTCAAAGACCTGCTCTTATAAGTACTTCGTCTCTTGCAAGCCAAGGGATTTTATAGGCGAAAAAGGTGCCATTGACTGTATGACATGGCTTGATGAGATGGATACTGTTGTCGATATCAGTGGTTGTGCGGAGCAGGATATTGTGAAGTTTGTTTCAAGGTCGTTTAAGGGGGGGGGGGCATTGGCTTGGTGGAGATCGTTAAATCAAGCCACGGGGAAGATCCCACTATATAACTTGTCTTGGGAACAATTTGTGGCACTGATCAAGGAAAACTTCTATCCTTAGCATGAGGTAGAAAAGATTGAAACAGACTTCTTGACGCTGGTCATGAAGAATTTGGATTGCCAAGCTTATATCACGAGTTTCAACACCATGTCCCGATTGGTTCCATATTTGGTAACCCCTGAACCTAAGCGCATAGCGCGCTTCATTGGAGGCCTGGCTCCAGAAATCAAAGGGAACGTAAAAGCTTCCAGGCCTACTACCTATAGGTCAGTGGTGGATTTGTCCTTATCCCTCACTCTTGATGCAATAAGGAATAAGTCTCTTAAGACTTCTGATGAGGGAAAAAGGAAAAGGGAAGATGAGAGCTCACATCTCTCTGAAAAGAAGAAAAAGGGAAATTCCGAGCATAAGAAAGGATCTGATTTTAAGAAAAACTCAAATCAGACTGATAACAGGCCCAAGTGCAAGAACTGCAGAAAGCGCCATTCAGGAAAGTGCACGATCGACCTGCATGCTAAACTGTGTGGAATTTGTAAGACTAAGGGTCACAAGACTTTAGAATGCAAGGAGTTGAAAAACGCAACTTGTTACAACTGTAACGAGAAAGGGCATATCAAAACCAACGGCCCAAAACTTACAAATTAGCCTGAAGAGGCCAAGAAGACAAATGCTCGAGTCTTCCAGATGAACGTCCAGGAGGCAGTACAGAATGATAACGTTATAACATGTACTTTCCTCATCAATGATGTTTATGCTAGAGTTTTGTTTGATTCTGGCGCAGATAAGTCATTTGTAGACAATAAATTTTGTAAACTGTTAAATCTGCCTGTTAAAACTCTAGACATAAAATATGAGGTAGAATTTGCCAATGGTACCTTAGAGACTGCTTCAACAATTTTAGATGGATGTTTCATATCCATTAGGAATCACTCTTTTCCGTTGTCTTTGTTACCTATGAAGTTCCTAGGATTCGATATAGTTATAGGCATGGATTGGTTATCTCTTAACCAAGCCCAAATTGCATGCACTAAGAAGCAAGTTGTTATCAAAACTCCTTATTGTGAATCACTTACAATTCAAGGAGATATACAGTTTGGATTGTCTGAACAAGTATCTAAGCTTAAGACATCGAAGTGTTTGAAGAAAGGTTGTGTCATTTACATGGCACAGGTGACGATAGACGAACCCAAGCCCAAGATAGAAGATATCCCTGTTATTTCTGAGTATTCAGATGTTTTTCCTGAAGAATTACCTGGTTTACCTACCGACAGACAAGTGGAATTCAGGATTGATATCATTCCGGGAGCAGCACCAGTTGCACAAGTTCCTTATCATTTGGCACCGACTGAGATGAAAGAACTAAGAACACAATTGGATGATCTATTGGAAAAAGAGATTTTATTCAACCTAGCACATCCCCATGGGGAGCGCCTATTCTATTTGTGAAGAAGAAAGATGGATCAATGCGTCTATGCATTGATTATCGTGAGTTGAATAAAGTTACAATCAAGAACAGATATCCATTACCCAGGATCGACGATCTGTTCGATCAACTGCAAGGGGCATGCTACTTCTCAAAGATCAATCTGAGGTCGGGGTATCATCAGTTGAAGGTCAGAACCGAAGATGTACACAAAACCGCATTCAGAACACGATATGGCCACTACGAGTTCTTAGTGATGCCTTTCGGGCTCACTAACGCACCTGCAACATTCATGGATCTCATGAATCGTGTTAGGAAACTTTATTTGTAAGTATTGAAGAAAATCAGATCCAACTTGATCTATGAAGAAGACAACAGTCCTGAAGATCACAACAAGAAGAAGAAGATCGGATAGGACAACTGAAATGAACAACATCTACTTCAAAGAATCACAAGTTGATCAAAAGCTGAAGAAGATTATCAGAGAAGGTCATTTCTGATGGATCTGATGATATTTCTGATGAAATATCATCAGTTTCTGACGATTCTGATCATCAGATTCTCTGATGATTTGTTCACCAGAATTTCTGATGAAGTGGTTTATCAGAAATTCTGATGAATACCCCACTTGTCTAAAAATCAGCTCTATCCTGCCACACTAACCGAAGCAAGTTGACATTATTGGATCTCATGAGGACAAAGGCAACTTGAATGTTGGATTAAATGAATATGTCAAATTGTTACTTTTTGCAGGACCTTTTACATGAATAAACAAATGTTTATTCATATATCCAGCCTTCTATTTATAGAAGGCTCACCAAGCAGAAGACAATGAGTTAAGCTTAGCATTCAATACATACTACAAACTCCATTGCCCTCTCACCCGCAGAATTCAAGTATTCATTTGTATTAGATAATAATCTTACAATCACCTTGTAAACCATTTTATTTCAAAGTGATATAAACTTGATAATTCTGTAGGTCTTGTTTCTTGAAAGTCTGATTTCCATTTCCGCACATCTTTTTCACATCTACTAAAATCACTTGCCATATTACGTGAAAATAAGTTTTTAAGTCCAAACTGGGACCAACAATTGGTATCAGAGCAGATTGAATAAATCATTTTCAAACGATCAATCGCTCATCTTCTTTTCTCTTAATATGGCCAGCTTTCAATCATGGAATAATGCTTTTAACATTGGTTCTATGTCCAAACCTTCGACTCTGGTCAGAGAGGAATACCCCCAATGGAAAATCATGATGGTCAATTTCCTTAATGGTCATGACCGAGCTTTGTTTCAATCCATTGAAAGGGGTCCACATATACCAATGACTGAAATACCAGCTATTCCAGCAACTGACCAATCACCTGCAATACCTGCCTCCCGTGCTCCCAAAAGTGAAATAAACTGGAGTGCGGAAGACAAGGAAAAGGTGGCTGGGATGAAAGGGCAAAGTCACTTTTAATAATGGCTATCCCCAATGACATATTTTCACAAGTTGATGCATGTGCATCTGCCAAGGAAATATGGGATCAGTTGGAAAATCTTTGTGAATGAGGAGAAAGGATGAAGAGATCCAAGAGAACAAACAATGTTTCCTCATATGAGAGGTTCAAAAGTTTACCTAATGAGAGATTAAATGAAACTTATCAAAGATTTACAAAACTTTTGAACGAGCTAAAGAAATTTGGTATAACAAAATCAAATGATGAAAGAAACATAAAATTTCTAGATGCTTTACCTAGAGAATGGAGAAGTCTAACCATGACTTTGTCCTCAACCTTAGAACTAGGAAATATAAGTCTTCATGACTTATACATCGTCTTGGTCCCCAGAGAGGAAGAAATATTTGAAGAAACCTTTCAAAGAGGGGGATCTTTAGCTCTTATCTCAAACTCACAACGAACACCACCTACCAATGATCCACAACCATCAAACAACCAAAATCTTGAAATTTCTGATACATCATCAGATTTTTCAGCTTTTGCTGAAGCAATATCACTGCTCACCAAAACATTTGAGCAGAGGTTGAGGGGAGGAGGCCAAAGATACTAGAGAAGTGACAAAGGGAGGATGGATGGAAGATATAAGGAAGAAGGTAGATCCAAGGATAAAGGGAAGGCTGAAGTTGTGTGTTACAAGTGCAAGCAGAGAGGTCACTATGCATTAGAATGCAAGACAAAGAAGCTCAAGGATGTTGCTTATTATGAGAAGAAGCTAGAAGAGGCAAAGAAGCAGCAACAAGTCAGCTTAATTGCTGGGACAGATACATGGCTATCTGATGATTCTTCTGATGAAGAAGAAGAAGAAATGGCTAATTTCTGTCTGATGGCACTTTCTGATGACCTACCAGAAACTTCAGGACAAAAGGTAAATTTAGATAATCTTGATCTTGAACACAAGCTAAACAAGCTCATGTCAGATTTTCTAAATCTGCAAGATAAACATCAATCAGATAGTAAAAAATCTGATGAGCTACAAAGGACCATGAATAAAATCATAATTGAAAACCAATTACTCATAGAAGAAAGTTTAGATCACAGAGCTAAAATTGAGTTCTATGAAAATGAAAGAAAAAATCTATACAAGAAAACCAATGATAAAGAAATTAATGTAAGAGGTTTTCAACAAGCCAAAGAATTCATAAACTTCATTGAGTCCACACCAAAGAATAAAGGAGAGGGTTTAGGATATGTAAAAACAAGAGAAAGTAAACCCACTGTCTTTGTAAAATCAACCCATCAGATTTCTGATAAATTTTCATCAGAATCTGATTCTGAATCTTGCAAGTCAACCTGTTCTGAATACTCTTTTGAAAAACCCAACTTTAAACCAAAAAGAAGTGAATGCAAACAAGAATATTTAAAAACTCCAGAAGCAGTTCACTCATCTTTTCAAAATTATCCACTCATTCCATCACAAGAAAGAATATCAGAAAATTATGATAAATCTTGTATGTGTGTTGACATACTGAAGCTTGTTCAACACCATCTCCAAAAGAAAAATGAAAAATCTGTTTATGGCTCAGCATATAACAGATATTCTAATGAAAGGCCATCAAGAGAAAATAATCTGATTAAAATCTCATCAAAAAGAGTACCCAAGCAAGCCTGGGTACCAAAAACCCTCTAATTTTTCCATTTCAGGACCATCATGTGCAGTAGATCTGGTACTGCGACTCAGGAAACTCCAAGCACATGACTGGGGACAGGAGCTTACTCAGCAACTTTGTTTCAAAGCTGGGTAAAATGGTAAATTTTGGAAATGGAGTGAAAGGGAGGATCATGGGATATGGATGCATAAGGTATGGATGTTTGACCATAGAGAAAGTAGCCTATGTTGAAGGCTTAAAGTACAATCTGCTAAGTTGTGGTCAATTCTGTGATAAAGGTCTTTCAGATAACCTTATTACCAGAAAAATTCTTGATAAACTGTTTTAGTGATAATCAAAGAAAAATCATATATCTGATAAAACACCAAAAAATCTAATAAATTATCAGAAAATCTGATGCGTCATCAGAAAATCTGATATATCATCAGAATATCTGATAAATCATCAGAAATTTTGATGTTTCATCATAAAAACATGTTGGATTATCAGAATCATCATTGATCATTAGAACAAATTCATGCATGTCATCATTCTTATTCATATCTCTTGATAGCATATTCATAGATTGTAATTTGGCGTTTTTATTTCTTTTAAGTTTTTTTATTTTTACTGAAAATTTTAGCTTAGTGCTGATAACTTCATTTAACAGCAAATTTCTGGGAACTCGTTAGTGGGTATGAAACTTTTTCTCTCCTTCATTAATTACTCCCCATCAATATTAAGGAGATTGAAGTGACATATTGGTAGGCAATCATGTTATATTATTAGAAAATGGCCGCCTAAATCATTTAATGCAGGAGAAGTGCAGAAGAAGTTTATCTCTGATATACCTTTTGCCTTCTGATAGTTAATTAAATAACAAAGATTGTGGTGAACAAAATCTATAAGTAGGTAGATATCATTTATGGCAAATTTTAAGTTTACTATAAATGATCACCACTTTGTGCTGAAACTATCATCCTCATACAAGAAAAACTCTAGAAATTAAAGCTTCATCTTCTTCTTCACCTCATACTTTCTCACACTCACAAAAATGTCTACCATCAAAGCTGAATGCTTCCCACTTCCTTATCATCCTTATCACAACCTCAGATTGAGGACCAACCTGGAGGATCCTCAATGGGAAGGATATCAAACTGTGCTGAAGATGATCATGGAGAGTAACTTGAAGTATGCCCTCACTGCCAACATAATTGTTCATCCAGACATTCTTCAAATGTTCTGGAAAAATGCAACATTATCATAATATGAGAACAGAGGACAGATGGTTATCAAAAGTGTGGTGCTCAATCAAAGAATTCTGTTAAATGAAGCCATCATCAGGACGGTTCTACAACTCAATGATGATAATGAAGTCCTGATGTTCACAAGGGCACAAATAGAAGAAACCTTGGAGCAAATGGGTTACCATACGGTAAACCCACAATGAGCAATCAACAAACATGGCTTCATCAAGCCATGGCAATATCTGGTCACACAAATGGGTGCATGCTTCTCAAAGAAGATCATCAATCATCATGAAGTATCCCTTAGATTGATGGAACCTATACAAGCACTCGTACTTGGAACACCTTACAACTTCTCTTATTACTTGATAAGAGATTTTGCAAGTAACATGTGGTCTGGCATGCCGTTCTTGATTTATCCTCGTTTTCTGATGAAGATAATCACGAGCCAGCTAGGCTTTGGGGGTGTTCCTGCAAGTTTTCCAAGAGTAGAAATGAGACTTCAACAAAACATGAATCTCAGCATGCTCGTACCCACCGATCAGAATTCTGGATGGGTAACTGATCTGTTGTTGCTCCTTAAGATGGATCATGGTGAAGGAATAGACCTTGATTAGGCTATCTTTGTTTAATCTTAGTTTGTGTAGATAGTTTTTTTTTCCTGATAATATAGTATGTTTATTATTCTTCTTAGTTATTTAGCTCATGATGGTTTGGAAAAGAGGAATGGGTAAAGATAAACGAGAGGATAAATATTCATAATGAAACATGATCATCAGAAAACAAAGATCATTTGACACAAAAATTTGAGTTTCTGATAAAATGAGACAAAATCTGATAACACCAACTCAAAATGCCTCTCTAAGTTTCTTTTCTGTTAAAACTTTAAAATAATGGAAATGTTTTAGAAAATATCAGAAAAATTAAGAGACTTGGATGCCACCAGAGATTAATATGTAAGTCTTCTGATCTTATCTCATTCCCTCTCATCTCAAAAAAAAGGAGACCTTTACACCTCTAAATCTAAAGAGAAACTTCAAAATTTGTTGAAAGGGGTCACAAGTTTAGGGGGAATCTCAAGGTGAATAATTCTGTTGAAAAACTGTTGACTTCTGTTGACCATATCTAAGAAGTCAACAAAAGTCAAAACAAAAAGAACATACATGCCTTCAACAGAATTTATGATTGAAATTCTGATGACTTCATCAGAATGGAACTTTGACTTATGAAGAAGAAAGGAGGTTACGAAGAAAGCTAATTGGACCCTTGACAAAATGGGGTCCACAAAGATGAAAATGTGTCATATAACCGATAGTTTCCTCCAATCAAAATACAGTTGAAAGCTTTTGTGAAAGAATGATTGAAGAAACTACAAGTTGAAAGGACAATTCCATAATTACACGATCAACCGTCATTAAATGTCTTGATACCCACGATCTAACGGTAATAAAGACAATTAATGAAATTTTAACTGCCATTACATGGCACGTTCCATATCTCCTCAACTCCATAAACCCACAATTCTCTGCTAAAGCCCTCACTATATAACTCACACTTAGCAGAAATTCAAAAATCACTCACCTTCTTCACAAAAACTTCAAACCACAAATCCCCTGTTCTTCACTCAAAATCCAAAAATCCCTAAATTTCAAACCCTAATTCACAAAATTCAACAATGGCTGAAGTGAACCTCAACATCCCAAGTGTTCAACATGATGTACCTTTTGTTGAAGACACACAATTTCTACCAATGAAAGAAAACAATCTGCTGATGAATACAGAGCATTCGGAATATGATGTAAGATGTCAACTTCTGGTAGAATACCTTATGAGATGTCCAATCTCAGGAGCACTAACAAAAGGAAGAGAAGTACCAGAAAAGTTACAACATCAATTCATTCATACTTTCAAAGAAGATGAAGAGAATCAGGTCTCTGCTCATGTATGGGGAAATGTTTTTGTAACATTAACTCCTGCAAGGGTAAGAGAATGGCTTGAACTTCCAGTTCTTGTAAATTACTTTGAAACACCTACCAAAGAAGAATTGATAACCTTTATCAATGAGCTTGGTTACAAGAACAAGAAAATCAACAAAATTGGAGCAATAAGAAGAAACGAAATGCCAGCCATCTGGCAAGTAATGATGGAAGTGTTAAACAAATGTCTCACATCGAAGATAGGAGGAACTGATCAAGTCAGTCAAGCTATTCTGACAATCATGTATGGACTTATAACTGGGTTCAAAATTGATTATGGAACAGAAATCTTTAACCTATTCAAAAGATCAATTCTCACCAGAAATGGAAGAGTAACCTCACATCTGCCATATCCAAGGTTAATCTCAATTTTTATTTCTGAAACATTTGCTGAAAGGGACATAGAAATTCCAATTCTTGAAGATATCTGGAGTTCAAGTATCATGAAAGCTTGGAGTGCAATCATGGATGGGAATCAGACAAAGATATCCCTGAGTTACCAGAAAGCATGTTGTGCCTCATTACACCAGACTCACAATACAGATTACAATATGAAGAACTTCTTGCCAAATCAGATTCTCCAACAGAAGAACCTAGCAAAGAAGTTTTTAACTGTTCATCATCACCAGAAGAGGAAGAAGTTGAGAAGTCCTGGTCACCAGAAACAGAGGCTGCGGGAGGAGAAGGAATTAAGAAGATAACTAACTTACCAGAAAACAAGACAGAACATGCTGAGAGCCAACAGATTCATGAAGGTGGAATTCATCATGAGTTTGATATTCATCAAGAGAAAGAACATGAACAATATGCAGAATCTCATATTGCTGGAGGAACTCATGAAGATGCTGAAGGTCAACACTATGAAGAAACTCACTTTGCTGGTACAATAATTGAAGCTACTGAAGTTATACATCATGATGAGTCTCGGGTTGCTGGTACATCTCTTTCAAAAACAGTTTTAGTTTATACTCATTCAAAAAGAGCAAACTCAGAAGATTCAATTAATGTTTCTTATGACTTAGAATATGGAAAAACTGATTTTGATAAGGAGGTTACTAGTTCTATTCATCTTAACTCTGAATCAGAAAATGAGGAGGAGAATTAGATCTCAACAGATAGAGGTCAGGGAACTGATCAAGGAAATCTGGAAAAAGGTATTTTGTTTACCTCAAAAACTTATGGAGGATCATATGTTGATATGATTCAAGGACATAAGGAAATCCAGGATGAAAATGTGTTTTTCACCTCTGGTGGAAATAATTCTAGTGCACTTAAGGTTGCACCAAAATCTGGTAAGGCCAAAAGTGACCCTATCATTTCCAAAACAGTAGCAGATGTGTTTGCAGCTGGAATGTTAGGAGGAACATCTGTTGTTCCAAATATCCCTGAAACACCCATGAACCAAGAAAATTTGGAAACTGTGCTAGAGAATGTTTTCAAAGCCTGCAAAAGAAATCTAGTAGAAGAAAAGCTTGATTTGTTGCTGTCAGAAATACAAGGTCAAAGGGCAGACATAAAGACTTTATCAGAATCAGTGGAGGTGATAAAGACACAAACTGAAAGAAACACTGAAGCAATAAAGTCTCTTCAAAAGATGAAAGAAAAAGCACCAGAATCCAACATCTCTGCATCAGAAATCCAGATGATTCTCACAGAAATAGAAAAGATCAAGACACAAGTTTCAAATGCTGTGGAATCAAGACAATCAAGCAGTGCAAAGAGAGTTTTGGAAGAAGTCACCATCCTAAGGGCAAACAACAACAGTATCACAGATGCCCTTGAGAAGTTGTCAAAAGAATGTGCTGCAATACAGATGAAAGCTCAAACTGAATTTACCAAAGTTCAGAAAAGCATAGCCAGCAACTCAAATCAGGTAAGAGAGGTGCAACAACTAGTGAAGAAATTGCAATTCAACATTGCAAGATTGGCCAAAGTGGATCCCAAAGAAATCACGAAAGAAATTCCTACTGAAAGTTCACACCAAGAAGCTCCAAAGTCAACCCCACAACAATCATCAGCCACACCAATCACCAAAGCTGGAACCACAATGATGGGTCCACCTCCAAATGTCTCAAGAGATGAAATGGTGAAAAGGTTAGCAACTTCAAAACCTCAAGTTGCTAAAAAATTGAAACTTTTAACTTCTCAAACTGTCCCAAAACCAACGTTGTCTGATGACTCTGCCATGAGTAAATTTATGAATCTACAAATAATGAATGAATGGGAACAAGAAGGTGATTCAAGAAAACCAAAGATTGTTAAAAGAAAAATCTCTGAAACTCAGTCTTTCTTGGTTAGAGAGATTGACAGGGATATAATCATATTCCCTGAATACAATATGGTTAAATATTATTTGATAAAAGAAGATGAACCACTAAGACCACTGACTCCTGTCAGACTGGCTTTAAGGGAAGAAAGGATAAAAGAGGTTCAAACAACATTCACTACAAAAATGAGAATCCTGTAAAAAGAATCTTAAAAGTGGATGAAGTAAAAGTTGCAACTGATGATATTGGAGGAACCTATATGCAGAACAGATACATACTTCTCAGAGTAAATGGGGAAGAAGAAAAAGTGACTGACTAAGAAATTGCTGACAAGTTACATCCTTTAGATATCCTGTTTATGGAGGATATATATGAAAAGGAAAAGAAAAACAACAAAGAAGTCAGAAGAGCATTAAAGGGCATATCAAAGGCTGGAATACAACTGTTTGAAAGAATGGCTTTTTCAGACTTTGATTTATGCATCAACTATGAACAAGTGCACAACAAAAAGATCTGGAGACATCATTGAACTGCCAAGTAAAACTGAAAGACATAACTATGGTGTAATCTTCAGAGATAATGAAAGGAACAAAGCCCTGTTCAGAAGTGTTGATATCTGCAAGTACTCAAATCAGACTCTGAAGTTCATCATGAAAGGTATGAACAAGAGACAAGAACATCTTCAGAAGATAGGAAGGAACTTGGAAGGTCACAGAAAAGAGATTGAACAAATGATTGAAGAATGGATCCAAGCAAGAACCTTGTATAAAGACATGTATGACATCTGCAGCAAATACATCTCTTACAAGAAACAATTAAAGAAAGGAGATGTGCACAAGAAATTGAAGCTGACTTGAAGAACATTTTCTTTCAATTTTCATTTCTAAATGTAATTTGTTTTTTAGAACATCAGTAACTGGTTTATTTTGCAAATGTTAAGTTTCCACTGTTTGGAAATTTTTTTTGTTCATGAGATAGTTCATTTTCTTACAATACTTAGGGGGAAACTGTTAGGAAACTTTATTTGTAAGTATTGAAGAAAATTAGATCCAACTTGATCTATGAAGAAGACAACACTCCTGAAGATCACAACAAGAAGAAGAAGATCAGATAGGACAACTGAAATGAACAACATCTACTTCAAAGAATCACAAGTTGATCAAGAGCTGAAGAAGATTATCAGAGAAGGTCATTTCTGATGGATCTAATGATATTTCTGATGAAATATCATCAGTTTCTGACGATTCTGATCATTAGATTTTCTGATGATTTGTTCACCAGAATTTCTGATGAAGTGGTTTATTAGAAATTCTGATGAATACCCCACTTGTCTAAAAATCAGCTCTATCCTGCCACACTAACCGAAGCAAGTTGACATTATTGGATCTCATGATGACAAAGGCAACTTGAATGTTGGATTCAATGAATATGTCAAATTGTTACTTTTTGCAGGACCTTTTACATGAATAAACAAATGTTTATCCATGTATCCAGCCTTCTATAAATAGAAGGCTCACCAAGCAGAAGACAATGAGTTAAGCTTAGCATTCAATACATACTACAAACTCCATTGCCCTCTCACCAGCAGAATTCAAGTATTCATTTGTATTAGATAATAATCTTACTATCACCTTGTAAACCATTTTGTTTCAAAGTGATATAAAATTGATAATTCTGTAGGTCTTGTTTCTTGAAAGTATGATTTCCATTTCCGCACATCTTTTTCACATCTACTAAAATCACTTGCCATATTACGTGAAAAGAATTTTTTAAGTCCAAACTGGGACCAACAAATCGCGTTTGCAAGCCGTATCTAGACAAGTTTGTCATTGTCTTCATTGATGACATACTTATTTATTCAAAGAACCGAGCTGATCATGAAGAACACCTCCGATGTATCCTTAAACTTCTGCAACAAGAGAAGCTCTACGCCAAATTTTCCAAATGTGAGTTCTGGCTCCGTGAAGTCCAATTTCTTGGACACGTAGTAAGTGAGCGTGGTATCCAGGTGGATCCCACCAAGATTGAAGCGATTATGAATTGGCAAGCACCTAAGTCGCCCAGAGAAATACGCAGCTTCTTAGGTTTGGTAGGTTACTACAGGCGTTTCATTGAAAAAATTTCAAGAATTGCTGCACCTTTAACTTCGTTGACTCGCAAGAATGTAAAGTTTGACTGGGATCCCAAATAACAAGAATCTTTTGAGATTTTTAAGCAGAAATTAAGCAATGCTCCTGTGTTGACATTGCCAGAAGGGATAGAAGAATCCGTGGTTTATTATGATGCATCGCACACTGCCTATGCTTCACGTCAGCTTAAGGTGCACGAATATAATTACACCACCCATGATTTGGAATTGGGTGCCATTGTATTTGCACTAAAGCTTTGGAGGCATTATCTATATGGAACCAAGTGTGTAATTTATTCAGATCATAAAAGTCTTCAACACTTGTTTAACCAAAAAGATCTTAACATGAGGCAGCGTCATTGGATGGAGACATTGAACGACTATGATTGCGAAATTCGCTATCATCCGGGCAAAGCGAATGTTGTTGCTGACGCACTAAGCAGAAAAGAAAGGATCAAACCCATTAGGATCAATGCCTAAAGCATTGAACTAAAGAACAGTCTGAATGAAAGACTGTTAGCTGCCCAAAAGGAAGCTATATTGGAAACTAACTTTTCAGATGAGAAGTTAGGCGTAACTGCTGATCAATTGTCTTATGGAAAGGATGGAATCCTTAGATTAAATGGTCGAATCTGGGTTCCAATCCATGGAGGACTTAGAAATGTGATCCTCCAAGAAGCTTGTAGTTCAAAATATCCAGTCCATCCAGGCAGTGATAAGATGTACCAAGATCTGAAGGCAAATTTTTGGTGGATAGGTTTGAAGAAATCTATAGCCACTTATGTGGATAAATGTCTGACGTGCGCACAGGTTAAAGCCGAGCATCAAAAGCCGTCAGGTCTGCTACAACAGCCTGAACTTCCCACTAGGAAGTGGGAAATGGTAACTATGGATTTCATTACCAAGTTACCAAAGACGAAACATGGGAATGATACAATATGGGTTATAGTCGATAGGCTGACGAAGTCAGCTCATTTCATACCCATAAAGGAGACACATAGCTCCGATAAACTAGCCCAGCTATATGTGGATGAGATTGTATCTCTCCATGGAGTGCCAGTATCTATTATCTATGATAGGGATACCAGATACACATCTCATTTTTGGAAAAGCTTTCAGCAATCTCTAGGCACTCGTTTGAATTTTAGTACTACTTATCATCCTCAGACGGATGGGCAAAGTGAGCGTACTATTCAAACGCTTGAAGACATGCTCAGGGCTTGTGTTATTGATTTGGGTGGAAGTTGGGATAACCATCTTCCTTTGATTGAATTTTCATACAAAAACAGTTATCATTCAAGTATCCAAGTCGCGCCTTTCGAGGACTTATATGGAAGAAAGTGTAGAACGCCAGTTTGTTGGGCGAAAGTTGGAGAAACCCAACTATCAGGACCTGAGATTGTCCTCGAGACGACGGATAAGATTATCCAGATCCGTGATCGTCTAAAAGCTGCCAGGGATAGGCAGAAAAGCTACGCAGATAAGAGGCATAAACCTCTGAAATTTGAGGTAGGAGATAAAGTATTGCTCAAAGTATCACCCTGGAAATGAGTGATGCGTTTTGGCAAAAAGGGCAAGATGAGCTCAAGGTACATAGGACCATTTGAGATTATTGAATGTGTCAGAACTGTAGCCTACAAGCTAAATCTACCTGGAGAACTTAGTGGAATTCACAATGTGTTCCACATCTGCAATTTAAAGAAATGTCTAGCCGATGAGTCGCTAGCAATGTCTCATAAGGACTTGCAGATTGACGAAAGATTGAAGTTTATTGAAAAACCTTTATCGATCAAGGATCGACAGGTTAAAAATCTTCGTAGAAAGAATGTGCCAATTGTGAAGGTAAAATGGGATGCCCGTAGAGGCCCTGAATATACATGGGAAGTTGAATCCATGATGAAACAAAAATACCCTCATTTATTTCAGTAAATCTCGATGTCGAGATTTCTTTTAAGGGGGTGAGGATGCAACACCTCGCAAAATCATGTCCAATACAGTGGTGACATGTGTTATAAACCCTGATCATGTTAAAAGTTAACTTGAGGGATTAAAAATTGTCAAACAATGAAAAGTTATATGTGGAAGGACCAAAAGTGTCAACATGCCTAACTTGTGCCTCTGAATGACCTCATATGATGTTCGTATTCTTTATTGAATAAATTGTCGGACACTAGAAGCCGTTTGTGCTTAAAATCAAAAGTTTACAAAACATAGGGGTTAAAAGTGCCAACATGTTAATTCTTACCTCTGAGTAACCTTTTAACGATCCCAAGGCTTTGTAATATATTATATACTCTCATGAATATCAGATAATGATTTCATAAAGTCTCGGTTCAATCTTGTGATGTAATTTGCAATTTCTAAGAAGAGGGGTTAAAAGTGTCAAAGTGACAATTCTACTCTCGGGAGAGCTTTTCAACAATTCCAAAACATATGCATGCATGGTTTTACTCCCAAGAACATTTCAGACCTGATTTTATGGGCCCCTCATGCTGAAAATTTCAGGTATTCGAATTATATAAGTGCAGGGACTGAACTTGCAAAACAACAAAACAACTTTTGAATCTGCACTCCCCCGATTGTCGCGTAGGGTTTGCCTGCACCTGGCGCGTATCGCGGGCGGAACCATTTTCCAGCCAGAACTGGCAGCTACCCCAACATGCAACCTGCAATCTTTTCAGATCTTCTGCAACCCTGTATTTGAAACAGCAACATGCAAACGATATTGGGAAACCATTTAGACACATGGAAGCATCATATAACACCTAGGGACACTTGGATTTATCTCAATTCACCCTCATTCTCTATATAAAGGTGCTTCAATTCACTAATCAGACTTGCACTTTCAAAATTCTCAAACACAACTCTCAAGCTTTGATTCTGGAGCATCCTGGTCATTAAGGAAGCTCTCTCAAGTTTAATCTTCCTGCTAAGGACCTTTGTAAGCGTTCTTAGCTTCTGTAGTTAAGCTTTTATTAGTTTAAAGACCGAAAGTCAAAGATAGCATAATTCTGCTTTGACTTGTAGATTAATCTTAAACGGTCCAGCCATAATTCTAAACGAATGTGGCTATATGTTGGTAATTATGTAGGTGTTAAACCCTCAAAAGGGCACTTCTTAATTATCACATTTACTTGGTCAATTGTCGGGTCAAAGTACTTAACAGAAAAGTCAAACGAGTCAGTTTTTATTAAAATTCATAACTGATAATGTAAAGGTTATAAAATACATTTTATCACTTTAATTACTTGGTAAATATTATAAGAACATGTTTAGACATGTTCAACCCGACAATTCTGAGTATAGGCTCGGTTCGCAACCGAAAGTCGCAAAAGTTGACTTTTTCTTTGACTTTCAGTTCTGACCCGAATTAGCTTAGTTTAGTTATGCCTTAGGGTTCCTTTGTGACCATATTATGTGTTAGTATAACCCTTTGAGGTCACACTACATGGTCTCTTAGAAATCATAGTTCATTTGCATGTTTCCATTAAATGCTTAAAAATTGACTATTATGCCCTTATGTTATAAAAACGAGATTTTTGAAAATGTGAGAGGACAAAAAGTTTTATAACTGGTATATAAGTATGTCAAATAAATTTGACATCAGTTTCTGGTCTCAAACCAAAGTTACGCAAGATATCGTAAAATGAAACTTTTTATTAATTAAATTACATTTTTAGCATAAATTATGTTTAAACCCAAATTTTGGCACCAAACCCATTGCCTACTAATATAATTTTTATGGATTTTTGGTCAGATTTTATACTGACCATAACATAGAGTTCTTGCATGAATTCGGTAATTGACGATAATACCCTTTTCATTAATAAAATGAGATTCACATATCATTAACATACCAAACCTTTTCCTACTGATGTTATAGGTTAAATAAAATATTTTAAACAGTAGAGGCTGAACAAAATCTCAGATTTCCATAAACATCTTAAATATCGTCAATTATTGACTTTTACGCAAATTAGGCGCATAGTATGGTTTAAAACCATATTTAGAACCTAACAGTAAGTATAAGTCTTGAACTCAGACTTCCAAATTTGACCTCAAAAGCATATGTAAAATGACCAAAATGCCCCTACGGTGCATAATTTGGCCATAAATGATTAAACACACATATGTATGATATTTTACTGATGTAACAACATAAAATAAATATTTTTGCAGAATGTTTTAGACCAGAACCTCAGTTTATGTTTAAACCACTTTTATAAACTTTAAAATGACCCAAATACCCTTACGGGGGCTTAAATTGGTCTTAATTTCATTTGAGGCATAATTGTTGATATCTTACTGATGTCACAACATATTTTAAGCATAATAACTCATGGAACTTGAACATGACTCATCCGGCTACCCGTTATGCTTATACGCGTTCGGTACGGTTTATGTAACTAGTTTGCATGAATTAACCATAACGGGTCAAGCCTTATCAGTTTACCCATTTTATACAAGACTCCATACTTGTCGGGTCTAAATCACATTTCAATCCGGTCACCGCTTAATCTAGCGTTTCATGACGTAAACTTTTCGTTAAACTAACCGATCTAAGTTTATAACTTAAATAAGACCCGTTAGGAATCTAATAGGTTAATAAAACTTTCGTTCCAGATTAAGAGCCCCGGTAGAAGTACTTGCACTTGTTTGAGTAGAATTTACGGCTGAGAATACTAAATTGCATTTAAGCCCAGGTAAATACTTTTAACTTATTTTTCCTTATACGGGCTTGGGATACGATAAATTATTACCGCTTGGTCGGGTGTAGAAACCTTTTAATCGAATATGGTTAAATTGTAAAACCCCACTTTAATCAATGTTGCTTGATAACAAATAACATTGGGGGGTTAACGACCGTGTCCTAGATATCATTGGCTCATCTAAAAAGCGTAAATGGCCACGACTTAAGCACGGGGTGTAGGCATACACCTGTCCGTTGCATATGTAAAAGATATACTCATTTACTGGGATAACCCGCCGTGAGTTTATATTTGTGGTGTGTCGATTAATCTTGTTCGGCTTTTATACCGGCCCTAAATGTTGGACAAACGTGTAAATCTGATACAAGATTGTTATTAATATAATTGTCCCAAGTTATAAAATATTTATGCCTTGTGCATTTAAATCAATTTTCATAAATGTTTTCAAAAGAGTCGGTTAATTGTATTTACCAGTGTAAACTGACGTATTTTTTTTCAAAAAGACTAAGTGACAGGTACCGTACGTAATTGGCTGGGAGCTCGGGGCGATAATAAAGAATCTTGCAAGTTCTGAACGTTTAAAGTCTGTTGAACAATATTTTATAATTCTGTTTTAAGATCCGCCTGTGGATCCCTTTACAACCGTTTGTATAATATTTATTTATACTTTGAAATTCGGTTTGTAATATTATTTTCATCCAAGACTTCTGCTGTGCATTAAACTGTATACATTTGACTATGACGATATCAACTACGTCACGATACTCCCCGCCGGGCCCACCGGTAATATGTGGAAATATTGGGATGTGACACAACCCATGCCCCATACCCAGCAACCTTTGTGTAATTATAGAGATGGAGGTAGAGATTTGATTGTGAATGCTCTAATATAGGGAAAATATAGAGGTGTTGGATATTTAAAACGGACTCAAAAAACAATATATCTGATTTGAATCAAATTCAAATTCTATGAATGCGGTTTTTACTATTCGAATTCGATTCACATAATTGTTTAACATTTGTGTCGCTTTCACAATTCTACTATAGTCAACCGACATCATAGAATAACCATGAGTCAATTTAGAGTTTATAACGCGGTAACGAGAAGCAATCAAATGCATCAGATGACTCAGTGAAAATCAAAAGGTTCACGAACGGAATGGTTCAGAGAAACCTTAAAGGTCCTCTTTCAATAATTTAATAAAAAACTCCTATAAACAAAACATAAACAGAATAATTATAAGAGCATTTACATTGAATTCCTTATACTCATTTCTATAATTACACTAAATTATTACTTTTACTCTCTTATTTTTCAGTAAATAATATTTTTTAGACCATTATCATTACATTTTTTCTCTCCTCCACTCACAACAACTTTAAAAAATATTAAAAAAATTAATATGAGTAAACAGTATTCTCATATATTTTTACAAATGAATAATAACATTTTTCTCTCTCTTACACTCACAATCATTCCTTATAATGTAAGTCACACACTCAAAAAAATATAGCGAAACCTTTAAGAATGCTCTAAGACCATCTGTGGTGGGCATGTGGTTGGCCAAACTACATGCAATCACATGCTCTACACCAAACCCTCCCCATGTGGTTTGGCATTTTGGGCAATTGTTCGTGGTTTATATCACGTAGAGAAAGAGAGGGTGATTGATTGACTAGTGTGTTAATCAATCCAATTTTTTTTATTTTCAATTTCAAACTCATTAATTTCACATGTCTCACCACTACACCATTTTACCCAATTTTCAATCATTGATAACGTGGAAGTCACATGTAAAATAAAAAGAACAAACCACATAAGGGATGACTACACATTATCTAAGGGGGTGTTTGTTTTTTGTGAAAAGCACTTCATAACCTCTTATGTCTGCCCCACGCAGACCACGCACAGACGTTTGAGTATGCAGCGTGTTTGTTTTTTGGAAGTGATTTTATTAAAAAAAAAAAAAAAAGGTCTTCTATACCTCTTCCTCGTGCAGACCTGGACTCACATCTTCAAGGCTCTTCAAGGCTCCTTCTGCTCTTTCAAAACACAATCTCAAAACCCTAGCATCCTTCTCCAGCCGACACCTCCACCTTTTCCAGCTGACACCTCCACCTCCTCTGCCACCCCCACATCTCTGTTGACCCATCCACCTTCTCTGCCTCCACCGTCGACACCTCCACCATCTCTATAACAACCCTCCTGAATTTTCTTTCTGACGCCCTAATATATTTAAAATACCTCAATATGTTCTAAAATACATCCCGTACGCAAAAACGGGTCCCGAATACCTTTAATTTCATTAAAAATAATTAAAAACAAAAATTTATAAGCGCTCGCGGGACGCGTAGCCATTAGCTACATCTTACGCGGGGCGCGACAGCTCCAGACTCAGGCGAGCCCCGGTGCTACCACGTGTCATCATCATGGCGAGTCTAGGGCTGACTCGGCAACCCTGTAACAGGACACGTAGTCCCTGCCGGGTCGCGTAGCCCTTGGCTACACTTTACGCGGGCCGCTTAGAACTCAATTTCAGGCCCTATAAGTAGAAGGCATCGGGCTTTCAGTTCAAATCGCTCACGTTCTTTTCTTACTCTCGAAAATTTACATAATAGGCATAATACTCGGGTATAATATCCCCCTAATTAACGAAGTTCTGCCCCATTGTAAGTATTATAACCCCGGTTACATATTATATACGCTGCCCGATTGATCCAGGGTTCCGTAACGACTGTCGTGGTTCTGCCCGACGTAGTTGTTGGAATGCCATCTCGGGGAGGGTATCATTAATATAAATAAAGGGTTATTATACTAGCATATGTACATTTGTGTAAATTATAGATAAATCACCGGGAAACCCTAAAAGAAGTCTAAGACAGCAATGTGAGTTTATCCTCTTTTTGTAAACTTTTTGTGAACTGTTTTATAAAACCTTAAATGCTTTACAATATGATTAAGCAGAGATTGAGTCTTTGTAGTTCTTCAATTACTGCCGGTATGTTGGGGTTTTGTATACAAAATGTGGAAAACTTTACAATTGGACAACGAGTTAGCCAATGTGTAATATGACCCACCAGTCAGGATTGACAGTACTGAATGAGTAATTGTGTAGAAATAAACATTGTGATCGCTCTCAATACTGTGATAATTGATAAAACTCTTCTTAATTAAACTGGGATTCACTCACCAGTATTTCCCACTGACAAATGTTTTTAAACATGTTTCGGGTAACAAAATGTAAGAGACAACTAAAAGCCAGCTGGACAGCACCGAAGGCTTAGAAAAGTGGCTATAAAAGTTACCTAGTTAAAAGAAGATGTTTTATTCAATAAACTAGGGTTTATCCCTATAAACATGTTGTAATAAGAAAATTGGGTTTTACCCATGTAATTATTAATATAAAAATATGATGGTTTTACTCTGATAAATATTTCCTAACTACGGTCCTGATGAAATTTCCGCTGCCAAAATAATAAACAGCTGATACCACCAATACTGAGGTTCGCGGCCGCCCGTTCCCGGGACAGATAAGGGATCAGGGGGTTGTGACATTCTCTGCCTCCGCTGTCGACCTCCACCATTTGTCTTCACCGTCGCTGCTTCTCTGCCTCCCAGCCGACACCTACACAGGGTATGTTCTTAACTTTTATTTTTTGTCAAAAAAATTATTCTTTTTATTGTTTGTTGTTTTTTTAGCATTGATTTTTCTTTATTTATGTTAAATTCATATTATAATTGTTCTTTCAATTCTGATTTTTGTTTAGTGTTAGTTTATAATTGTTATTTTCTTAATGTTAGTTCATAAAGTTAATTATTGGTGTTTATATTCTGATTTTCGCTTATGATTATGTTATGGAATATAGATGTTCAACTTGATGAATAATTTGATTAAAAATATTGTTTATTTGATTATAAATTGTTGTTCATCTTGATAGATTGTGTGATTAGAGTTTTTGTGTTTGTTTGATTACAATTGTTGTTCATCTTGATAGATTGTGTGATTAGAGTTTTTGTGTTTGTTTGATTACAATGGTTGTTCATCTTGATAGATCGTGTGATTAGAGTTTTTGTGTTTGTTTGATTACAATTGTTGTTCATCTTGATAGATCGTGTGATTAGAGATTTTGTGTTTGTTATGGATTAACTTGATTCGCGCCTAGTATGTTAATTGCTTGTTTGTTGATTAGTAGAAATGGGAGAGAAACAACAAAGGTCAAATGAGCATCTAAAATGCTTATTAGAGACTTGCATTGAAGAGATAAACACGGTGGGTAGAAAAGGATTGAGTTTGCATAAAGACTCGTGGAATAATTTAGGAAAAGTTCTTAAGGAAAAGTTTAGCTTGGATTTGACTCAAAAATAAATGAAGAATGCATATGACAATCTTAAAGCCAAATACGTAGGGTGTATTTGAAAAAAAAAACAGGAAACATATACAACGCTCAAACAAATACTTTTACCTTAACAAACGAGGACTGGGAAGAATTTAAGAAGGAGCGCTTGGTGCACTAGATTGAACTTTAATACATGCTGTTGTCCCTACAAGTAAACAAGATTTATATAGAGAAAGAGGAAAAGGGGATTGTTATCAAAACGTATTAGCAATTTGTGACTTCAACATGATTTTTATGTTCGCCGTGGCCGGCTAGGAAGGTGTAGCACATGATGCAAGAATATTATCAGAGGCATTATCATATCCACATGCACCATTCCCGTTTCCACCACAAGGTATGTTTATGTTTTGTTAAATATTTATAACTTGGTTTACTTTTCTAATTAATTGTATATCTTTACAGACAAGTATTATCTTTGTGATGCCGCATATGCACACATACGGGGATTAATGGCTCCATATCGTAATGTGAGGTATTGGCTAGGAGATTTATGCTGAAGACGTGCATTGACTAATAAAGTGAAATTTAACCATGCTCATGCAAGACTTCGGAACGTAATTGAGCGTGCTTTTGGTGTCTTGAAAGCAAGATTCCCTATTTTGAAGAGGATGGCACAATTTCCATTGGTTACACAAAGGAACATTACCATTGCATGTTTCGTGCTACATAATTTAATAAGGAAAGACGGATTGAGCGATGAATTGTTTACATAATACGATCAACCCAATGTTTCGTTGCATAATAAGCAAGTAAACGTTGATGCTGATGAAGACGAGATTGAAGTGTCACACCCCGACCACGTTAAAACAACAAAACCGTGGCGGAAACGTCGAGTAGTGTTGTAACAGAATCATCGTTTCAACAACCATGGTATTTAAAAGTTTTGTTTTATTGATTCATTAAGTAATGTACATTGTCTTAAAACCAAACAAACAAATTAAACATCGTCTACTATCGTTTTTATGTCACTAAGGCCACGTCCAGATCCTAAGTGAACATGCTCCCTAGCAATCATCACGCAACATGACCTGAAACATATGTAAAAACAAAGTCAGCAAAGAAATGCTGGCAAGTACATAGGTTTTATAAGAGTATCGGAATCATGGCTCGTTTATATATATTGCAATACCTCAAAAACCTTGTTTTGAAAAGTATATAATATTGCAACATGATTAACCAACTCAATTCAAGATGGTTATAGTTTATAAAATCTCGTAGCCATGATTCTTAACCTCAAAACATTTTCTTTAGTAAGCCAATTCGTTAAACATCTCGTTAAAAACTCGTTAATAAAACTCGTATGGTTTATATCATTTCGAAAACCTCGTTGTGTGACATCGTTTCAAATCGTTTCCCAAGTGAACTAAATAATGACATGAAATGTAATATGATAAAAGCACTTATATATAAGATGTACCAGCGGCGTATCTACCATGCTTCTATCATGTTACACCCATCCCATTACATAATCACAACCCAAACCAATCGTTCGTTCAAATCGTTTTATCTCGTTTAAGTCGTTCCAAATCGTTTTAACTCGTCCCAAAATCGTATTCGTTTTAATTGTGAAACTACTTTTGGTCGTCTCGCTAATAACATTCAAACCTTCGTGACTCGACTACCTCGTTCCTCGTATTAACAAACCACCAAAGGGTAAGTTAACAATCATCAGATTCGGTCGTTACCTACATAACCCCCACACATAACCATGGGTGTAGTCTGATAACGGGATTTGTCAGATCCTATGGTACGATAACCTAATACTGGTCGGCTTGATCAATGCTAATGAATGTCATTCGTTATGTAATTACAACCAACAAGTTCGTTCACATTATCGAAATCGTTGTTAGTTTAATATAAACCATCTTAATCGTTTTTGAAAACATCGTTAAAATATCGAAATCGTTTTAATACATATGAATCACCCCAAAATAATTGAAAACAGTAAAATAGGGGAACTATGCACTCACATTGAATAGAAGGGTATCCTTGATCTAAATAACTTAGCGAAGCTCAGACAAACCAATGAAATTCAAGTAGTACCTAGTAATCGGATCACTAGTAAATAAATCGACACCTAAATCAGAAGATCGGATAGAATGAGGTCTTGTAAACCAAATGAGTATTGGAACTCATGTGATATGGTTTAACAAAGCCTACATCCTAAATCAGAACCTAACCTAAGTGCTTTCGACCCGCTACGACCCATTAAGGTAGCTTATGCTACTTTAACGCGTCGTTTCCGCAAAACTATGTTCGGATGGTTAACTATGTGCTATGTTAAGTCTTACATGCCCAATAATACCTAAACATGTTACTAAATCAGATTATATGTCAAAAACATGTTCACATATGTAAAATACGGATTTAAGCTTCAAAAGGGCGTTTTGGTCATTTCCTATGGGCATACAAGCTACTTAACAAATAACTAACCAATCCTATGTGATCATAAGGTATAACCTCAGTGGTTATTCCCTATGCAACTATGATCACTAATCAAGCTTGGTCGGATCCTAATGATCGACCAAACGGGTCGAGTTCGAAAGTCTAAGCGGTGGTTTAGACCGCTTGACTTACGACTCTAAACAAGCACTAAACTAAAAGTGACGAGCTAAGCATGTTAAAACATGCTTAACTAATTTAGAAAATAGGTTTTGATATCAAAACAAAGTGTTTTGATATCCTAAAGTAGTTTGGTTGCAAAATACGCTTAAATGCGCATTTTGACCGAAACTACGACTCGTCACTACACCTAGTCAACGTGGTAATCAGTAGGTATAGTCACTAGGGACTATAACCATCGTGATTACGCTCACGTTGCGACGTTCAAAAGAACTTCTCGTTGACCATCTCGTGGTCAAAGCTAAAAGTCAAACACTGTTTGACTTTTAAGCTAGGAAAGCAATAAAAGAATGAAAGAGGACTTATAAAGGGTCCAAATAGATTTGATTCTAAGTATTTCTCAGGTAGGAAGTGAAATATCACAACCACTTAGAGAAAATATCAGATCAAATGTGAGGAAATGAATGAGAGGGTCATGCTATTTATACTTGTGCATGACGAACAAGATCAAGACAAGTGTTTGTGTGGTCTCCAAGCAATAAATCCTAACCATCCAAGTGTTATGAGCAGCTAGGAAGCCTTGGGGAGGTGTTAACTTGGTCCCCAAAACATGAAAATTGCGTACAAGGGCCTCAAGAACGAGCTGGGAAGCTGCTGTGAACTTTTTGCAGAACTGGCACTCTTAGGCGGCTGGCGTAAGCTGAGAGACCAGGCTTACGCGCCCCGCCTGGGCATCTATTCAGAAATTGCAGTTTAGTCCCTGCACTTGAGAAACTTGTGTTTTGATGCATTTTTGACACGTTTAAGCCCCCGTTAACCTCATTTCAAGGCTCTAAAATGAAGTTAAAGTATAGGGAACTTAAAATATGCTCAAAAACATCTCAGATGTCGGTTCGTTTGGCCGTACGATCGCGTTGTTCGGTTAATTACGACGAAACTCAAACGGACGCGAAAACGATCCAAATTAAGCGACGAATGGTATTTTTGCATGCCGATCACTAAAATAAAAATATTTTAGTGTGTACAAAAATTTTGGGTGTCCAGATGTGGTCAGAACGTAAGATATGCGCGAAAATGCAAACTTACGTCGTTTTTGACACTTTTAGTCCCTGTAAGATCAAATAAGCATGTTTTCGCACACCAAACCCCTCAAAGCTTATTTCTAAGCTATGTTTAGGTTATTTATGGTATGTTTAGCTTATGATCAAGTTCTGGACTCTTTGATACCATACAAATCGGTATAGTTTCGCAGTTTGGCACAAATAGTCCCTGCGATCGAATAGACTTATTTTCAACACACCAAGCCATCCAAAACTTATTTATAAGTTATGTAAAGGTTATTTTAGGTATGTTAAGCCTATTTCACTATTTTGGAGTGTTTGTCGCTTTAAACTGACTGCGTTTACGCACCAGTTTGCGTATAACTTTCCAGAAAGCGATTTAAAGCTTGAAATCGGAATTGAATCGAATCGTAAAATCATCAAACACAAATACACATATAGTAACACTAAAACGCATTGTTTTATTGATAATTAACACTGTTTTACATTGTTCCTCTATTACAGAGCACAGTTGTCACAGTCTCCCCTCCCTTCCAAAGTGACACCTTGAGTAGGACATGGTCTCCGACTTTAAATTCTAAGGGCTTGGCTCGTAAATCCGCATAACTCTTTTGATGGCATCTAGCTGTCACAAGATTATCATGAATTTTCTTGATTTTGTCTGTTGTTTCCAGAACAAGCTCGGGCCCAGTAAGCTGAGCTTCACCGGTCTCGTTCCAACAAACAGGTGAAACCGTAGAGAGCTTCAAATGATGCCATATTAATGCTAGCATGATAACTATTGTTGTAAGAGAACTCGATCAATGGAAGATGAGAATCCCAATTACCACCAAAGTCAATCATGCATGCTCTAAGCATATCCTCCAAAGTTTGAATCGTTCTCTCAGATTGTCCATCTGTTTGGGGATGATAAGCAATGCTTAGATTTAGTTGGGTTCCCATAGCAGATTGCATGGTCTTCCAGAAATGAGATGAAAATCGAGCATCACGATCAGAAATGATGTCCAAAGAAACACCATGTCGAGATACAATCTCATCAACATAAATCTTTGCAAGTTTATCAGCAGATAGATCCTCGTGAATCGCAATAAAATGAGCTGACTTCGTTAATCGATCGATGACAACCTAAATCGCATCGTGACCTTTAGAAGTACGCGGTAATTTAGTGATGAGATCCATAGCAATGTTCTCCCACTTCCAAACCGGTATCTCTGGTTGCACAAGCAAACCAGAAGGTTATTGATGTTCAGCCTTGAATTTGAGACAAGTTAGGCATTTTGACACATACAAGGCAACATCTTTCTTCATACCAGGCCACCAGAACTTAGTACGAAGGTCCTTGTACATTTTATCAGCACCAGGATGGATAGAATATCGAGACTTATGAGATTCGTCCATCACTAAAGTGCGAAGATCGTCTTGTTTCGGAATCCACAAACGATCCATGAAATAGAGTAAACCATCATCCTTCGCTTCGAGTTTAAGCTCAAGCTGATGTGGTAATTCCTTACCTATAAAATCTTGTGAAACACAAGATTGCTGAGCTTGAAGGACACGAGTTTGAAGATCAGATAGAGTTCGAACAGAATGAAGCTTGACTCGCTCCTTTCGACTAAGTGCATCGGCTATGACATTCGCCTTACCAGGATGGTAGCGAATCTCGCAATCGTAATCGTTTAGGAGTTCAACCCAACGTCGTTGCCTCATGTTCAGCACCTTCTGATTAAGAATATGCTGGAGACTTTTGTGGTCTGTGAAAACCACACACTTCGTGCCATAGAGGCAGTGTCTCTTGATTTTGAGAGCGAAAACCACAGCTCCCAACTCAAGATCATGAGTCATGTAGTTCTTCTCGTGAACTTTCAATTGTCTAGATGCATATGCTATAACTTTACCTCGTTGCATAAGAACACAACCAAGGCCTAAGTTGGACGCATCGCAGTAGACAACGAAATCATCGTTTCCCTCGGTCAAAGATAAAACAGGAGCATCACATAGCTTCTGTTTCAGCGTTTGAAATGATTCCTCTTGCTTGGGTCCCCACTCAAAAGGCTTATTCTTTTGAGTCAAAGCAGTGAGTGGAACCGCGATCTTAGAGAAGTTTGAAATAAAACGACGATAATACCCAGCGAGACCAAGGAAAGATCGAATCTCTGTAGGTGTCATTGGTGTATTCCAATCCTTGATTGCAGCAATTTTGCAAGGATCTACATGAATACCTTGCTCGTTGACAATATGTCCCAAAAACTTCACTTCTTTAAGCCAAAATTCACACTTGGAGAATTTGGCAAAAAGTTGTTCCTTCTTCAGGAGTTCCAAATTCAAACGAAGGTGTCGCTCGTGATCGACTCGAGACTTTGAATAAATGAGAATATCGTTGATAAACACAATGATGAACTTGTCTAAATAAGGTTTACAGACCCTATTCATTAAGTCCATGAAGATAGCTGGAGCATTTGTTAAACCAAAAGGCATGACAGTAAACTCGTAATGCCCATATCTCGTGCGGAATGCAGTTTTGGGAATATCTTCTTCGAATACACGAAGCTGATGATACCCAGAACGCAGATCGATCTTAGAGAAACAGGTAGCACCTTGTAGCTGATCGAAGAGATCATCAATTCGTGGTAGGGGATATCGATTCTTGATGGTAAGCTTGTTAAGCTCACGATAATCGATACACATTCGAAAAGATCCATCCTTCTTTTTCACAAAGAGGACAGGAGCGCCCCAAGGTGAATAACTCGGTCGGATGAATCCTTTATCAGATAACTCTTGAAGCTGTTTCGATAACTCTTGCATCTCAGACGGTGCAAGACGATAAGGTGCTTTCACAATCGGGTTAGCATTGGGTACAAGGTCAATATGAAACTCGACTTGACGAACTGGAGGCAAACCAGGCAGTTCATCAGGAAACACCTCTGGATAATCCCGAACAATCGGAATATCCTGAATACTCTTGTTCTTGCCTCTCTCCTCGGTGACATATGCCAGGAAGGCAACATATCCTTTTCGTAAGTAACTTTGGGCCTTCGTACACGACATGAGTTTCAATCCACCAGGTGGTTTCTCGCCACGAACCTCTAGGACATCTCCAGATGAAAGAGGGATACGAATGATCTTATCTAAACAAACCACCTCAGCATGGTGTTTGGTTAACCAATCCATCCCCACTATAATGTCGAAACTCCTAAGTTGCATCGGTACGAGGTCAATGGGGAAAAGATGGTTATCGAGGTTCAATTGACAACCATGAATAACAGAATCGAGAACAAGAGGTTTACCAGTAGTAACTTCAACAGATAAGGGTTTCCTCAGTTTAGTTCTAGGTATCGCAAGTAAAGGCTCAAAGGATAACGAAACAAAACTCCTATCGGCACCAGAATCGAAAAGAACAGATGCAAGTTGATTGTTAACAAGGAACGTACTGTTAACAACTTCGTTGTCAGCTCGAGCCTCGTTAGCGTTCAGATTGAATGCTCGTCCCCGAGTGGGATTTACATTCGCGATTGCGTTTGGATTCGCATTCGCATTTGCCAACCTCGGGCAGTTGTTGCAGAAATGACCCATTTCTCCGCAATTAAAACACGAACCAGGTGGGAATCTCGCAGCATTCCCTTGAGCTTGTGTTGGAACCTGGGCAGCCTGATTTTGACCAAAACGACAAATGTTGGCCAAATGCCCAAGTCTACCACACGTAGCACACTGTTTACAGGCCTGTTGGGAAACATGGTGACCATTACATCGAGCACAGTGAGGTGCGGTACCAGCATATGCTTTCTTCGCAAGAGGTTGAGTCGGTGGGTTCTGAGCAGTTTGTGCTGTAACAGCAAAATTCTGAGCACCCTTTCGCTTTCTCGACTTCTTCGACGACTCACCTTTCTTACCCTTACCCTTTTCCTTATCAAAATCGGTCGACTTCTTTTTATCACCCTTGTGGGTAAGTTTACCCTTCCTGACTTGGGACTCTGTCAGGGTAGCCGACAACTCGATCGCATGACGGACGGTAGTAGGATTAATGCCGGTCACAATATCCTGAATGGAATCGGGTAAACCATCGATATACCTCTCGATTGCTTTCTCCATTGGGGTAACCATAGTGGGACACAACAAACTGAGCTCCTCAAATCGATCCGTATAAGCACGGTGTTCTCCCCCATTTTGTTTCAAATCATCGAATTCTCGTTCTAAAGCTCGAATCTCATGACGGGGACAGAACTCTCTCATCATGAGAGCTCGGAGCTCTTCCCAAGTTTGTGCTAATGCCACTTCGGCACCCCTATCACGCATCACTCCGCTCCACCACGTGAGAGCTCGTTTCTCAAACACGCTCGATGCAAACTCAACTTTACGCGCATTCAGACACTGTACATGTCTGAATGTGCTCTTGATACTCTCGAACCACTGTAGGAGCGCAGTTGCTCCTTGTGACCCAGAAAACTTAAGCGGCTTCGCAGAATTGAAATTCTTGAAATTACACTGTGCGTTATTGTTGTTATTATTATTATTGTTGTTGTATAACTCGTGGATTTGGGTCACAACGCCTGGAAGTACAGCAGCCATTTGCTGAGAGACAAGGGCTGAGACTTCCTCAGCAGTAAAAGTTTGAGCATCGCGTCGAGGAGGGATTGTCTATTAAAAACATGAGAAACGAGTGAGGTCGACAATTGGAGAAACAAAGGAGGTATTGAAAACATCGACAAAACACAAGGAAGGCGATCATTCATTCATTACCTCGAACAAACAAACGATACGCGGTGACTAATCAAAGTAAATGGGTCATAATAATGTATCACCGAAGACATGCTCGCCTATAAGTGAACACTCACCCCAAAAGTTCCCAGGTAAGAGTGACTGGTCCGATACTACGGATTTGTACGAACACTCTAGCCTTAGACAGAAAACTCAGGGTACAGGCATTCACTCTTCCAGTTTGCACGTGTTCACATTATTTAGACCCAAACTTTGACGAGATTTTGAAAATTTGGAGGGCGGCATAACGCCGAAAATGAATCAAACTGGAAAGGTTCAAAACCTTACAATCAATCATCCAAGGATAGATGATTAGTTGTCGAAGCGGATTTTTTATTGTGTTCTCGTTGTGGTTATCACCTAAGGATAGGTGACGGTTTTGTTTTAAAATCTAAACGCAAGATAACTCGCGTTAGGGTCCTAGAAAGTTATAGTCTAGGTCAAAGCATTACTAATAACCTAATTCCCTATAACCATTGGCTCTGATACCAACTCCTCTGTCACACCCCGACCACGTTAAAACAACAAAACCATGGCGGAAACCTCGGGGAGTGTTGTAACAGAATCATCATTTCAACAACCATGGTAGTTAAAAGTTTTGTTTTATTGATTCATTAAGTAATGTACATTGTCTTAAAACCAAACAAACAAATTAAACATCGTCTACTATCGTTTTTATGTCACTAAGGCCACGTCCAGATCCTAAGTGAACATGCTCCTTAGCAATCATCATGCAACATCACCTGAAACATATGTAAAAACAAAGTCAGCAAAGAAATGCTGGCAAGTACATAGGTTTTATAAGAGTATCGGAATCATGGCTCGTTTATATAT
>JARYGA010059019.1:0-44852 GCA_030545235.1 Helianthus tuberosus | reverse complement strand
GTCGGTAAGGTAGCATACCGTCTCGAACTGCCTGAGGAGTTGAGTGGGATACATAGCACGTTCCACGTATCACATCTCCGGAAATGTCTTGCCGAAAAAACAGCTTACATCCATTATGATGACATTGAAGTGGACAATATCCTTAACTAGGCAGTGAAGCCGATTGCGATTTTAGATCGTAAGGCAAAAAGCTTGAGAAACAAAGTGATTAATCAAGTAAAGATCAAATGGGAACACCAAAAAGGATCAGACACCACTTGGGAGTCTGAAGAGGAAATGAGACGACTCTACCCTTTACTTTTCGGTACGTGTATGAATGTTAATTTTATACATGAACAGGTTTCGGGGACGAAACCCTCTTTAAGGAGGGTGAACTTGTAACACCCCAAAATAATTAATAGTTAAAATACCAAGTATTAAATGGAAAGAAGTTAGTAAATTGACATTAGACTAATACATATAACTTAAGGGGCTGATTTAGCAAAAAGGGAAAACTTGTTATTAATAAAACAAAACAAGTAAAAAACACACACATATGAACGTGTGGGTGTGTGCGCGACCAGAGGATAGAAACAGGGACCAAACCCTAGTTCTTGATCAATTCCACCAAATTGAGCCCCTAAATCAAACAATCCTGAATGCATGAAGCTGAATTAGAGTCTATAACATCATTCTTCACAAGATATGTTGAGAATTTGATGTATGTTTATGTATTAGGTCCTTGATGAAATCTATGATGCTCAATTGGGGTAAAATTATGTTGAAATTATGATAAAGATAGTGAAATCTACATGATTCTAAACAAGTTGATAAACATAAGTAGAACAAATGCCATGATTAGGTATTTAGTTGAATGCATAAGTATGAACAAATGGGTTTTGATGTATAAGATCGGAACTCATGAAATCTAGAAGTTTATGATGATGTTTGAATTCATAACAATCAGAAATTTGATAGAAAAAGGTATAAACGATAGCAGTCACTCCACTCGAGCATAGCAGTTAATGAAGGTAACCTGGATGCTGTCAAACCACTCGAGCATAGCAGTCACTCCATCACTGCCCGTGAAAGACTTAGGGTTGCAAGAGATGAAATGTTTGTAGCTGAACTTGGTGGACTTTTCTTTCTCTGTCTTAGAGTCAACAGAAGAGGGCGGAGTGTTCGATCCTTGGATCTCAGAGACGATCTTTGGCACGACTCGAGCGATCTGGTCGGCCATGAAGGACATCATCTTTTTCTAAGACTTTTCCCTGGATCTCTTGAGAGTGTCGGAGAGCTTTCGAGAAGACATCCTAAGGATCCAACAAGAGGATCGTATAAGTCTAGGTTCGCAAAGTGTCACAATATAGATTCACACATTATAGATTAAAGACTCAAGATTCAACAAGATTTATATAGTTCACAATAGTTTTAACACCACAACCCACGACCTTCGCATGGCACGTTGTACGAAGTTTGGCAACATGTCAAAAACGCTTATATATAGGAAGTACCAGCGGCGTATCCACCAAGATTCGGGCATATTGCTTTCGCCTCGTACATGGTGTCATGTTACGTGTCGTAAAGCACACTCATCATCATAGTTTCACATAGACTACTCCAATAGTTTCACATAGATTCCAATATATTCCAAAGGTTTCAATAGATTCAATAGATTCATAGATTCCAATAGATTCAATAGTTTCCAATAGATTCAATATATCCTCAAAGATTCATGTTAACAACCCACAAACAACGAAATCCCGCATGGCACGTGCTACGAAAGTTCGGCAACATGACGGAAACACTTATATATAGGAAGTATCAGCGGCGTATCCACCATGCTTCAATCATGCCACGTCCCCCTAGTCATCGGTGTCATGCTTCGTTAACCACAACATTAGATTTCACCACTTGCCACAACATAGATTTACCAAATGGATTCAATCACGTAGATTAACCAAATAGATTCCACAACTTCAACCCGAGCCTACAAAACTACGAACTTCGCTTAGCGCGTGGTACGAAGGTTTGGTAACATGCTAGAAACACTTGTATATAGGAAGTACCAGCGGCGTATCCACCATGTTTCAGAAATGCCACGTCCGCCTCGTCTTCGGCGCTAGGCTACGTTTCGTATTTTGTTTCTCAAACATCAAATACTTAGATTACACGTAGATCATGCTAGAGTACACATAGTGTGACAATCCTCACATTTACAGGTACCGTACAATTAATTAATTTTAATTATGTGCTTAATGACTGTACTTGATTACAACTGACAATTTAAACGGCTTTATGATTTTTGTATCATACATACATATGCATCATATTTCATACAGTCACTCCATTTATTTCACACAAACTTTAGTGACATACTTGATGCACAGAGCACAGTTCGCACACTAAACGGATAATTCGGAAATATGCTGACAATGCCAGCAATAGACAGACAGTGTTTTTGAGACCCAGTATGGGCCAGGGACAAGGTACTACACTAGTATGTAGTGTAGGGAAGTGAGGACCATAAAACTGCGTCACTAGGTGATAGTTATAGTGCCGGGAAGTGCCTAAAACACACTTTAAATGCAGAATTATGCATTCATTATCAAAATTCAGCATTATAACATGCTAGTAAGTGCAAAGATATGGCAGAATGGTCCTGTATGCTTTCCTAAGTGCCGGGAATAAATTGTGTTACAAATATATATATAAAAGACATTTTTCAGACTAGTTAAACACTTTAACGGAACGGTGTCTAACCGGACAACCGGGCATTACCCGGGACACTAAATTTTTGTCAGTTACATAGTTTTATTATTTTTTGCTAGTCGTGGTCCCCGTCTACCATAACACCCACCACCAATCAACTAACTAACAAGTATAAGTTTATTACTTGAAAACTAACTAACTATTACATTTAGTCACAAAGTTACACCCAACCCCCCCCCCCATAAAACCGATTTTCGGTCCCCATGTGGACCCACATATTTGCACACCATACTTCACATCTCCTCACTTGATTTGTTCTATTATTTAATTAGATTGTTACTTGTGTAAGTAACCAAAATATGATGGATGATCTTATAAGTATGGGGTTCAAGATTCACTCATCATTCTCAATCTTACACCCTCACTTCTCACTCACTCTCTCTCTCTCTTTCGGCTCCACCCCAAACCGCCACCATCACCACCATAAATCCACCGCCATCCTCCATTTTACAAGTCTCATTCAAGTGTAGAAGAAGGGTTATAGGAGCTTGCATCTTGTGGAGCTTCAAAGGAGCTTGATTCTAGCCTTTTTCATCATCTTTTCACAACATCTTCTTCACTAGATTCTACCCTAGCCTTGTGCTAGTAGTAAGTCCTTGCTAAACCCTTGATCATCTTGTTTTTGTAGTTGCAAGTTGTAGTATGATGTATGTTATAAGAACACTAGAAGAGTTTAAACGAGAAACTTGAACATAAAAGATTTAAACATAAAGCTCTACATAAAGACCATGATGAGAGATGATGATACATGATAAATCTAAGTTAAATTAGCAATAACCTACTGTAAAGGACTTATGATATGATAAAAATCGTTATTAGAAAGAATGGTGATCGTATGGGTACATTTTAGTGGCGTTTAAACTATAAAAAGCAAGCTGAGTAAATTTTCCAGCCAACTTCAACCGGCTGTAAACAGATCATAATAAATCGAAAAACTGATTTTCTGAAGCCTAAATTATGTATTTTCGAAAAATGAAGCAAATGGCACCGGAATCATATTTTTCTGAGGTCGTTTACTATTTTTAAAGACCCGTTTTGTAACAGCAGCTAAAGCTGAGTTTTTACTGCAGTAAATGGGGAATATGTTTCTAGTCATAACTTGAAATCTATGTTGAATCAGCTCATGAAAATGGTACTGTAGATGACCACTGATGTCATAGTAATTCTCCCACTGGAATTTCATCAATCGGACTTACGATAAATTTTAGATCAATTATTTCGTAGACTGCAGTCAGAAAGCGACAAATCTGATTGCAGTCCGGTAAATTAATTTTTATAAAATATTGGTAATGAACTGGACCCTGATATTTTTCCACAATAATATTTGGATCGTATAAGACATTCTGTAAAAATTTGGGAATTTTTGGAATAAGATAACTATTTTATTAAAATGCCCGAAAACAGCCCAGTTTTGTATATTAAAACTGAAATGATATAGGTAGTCTTTTGCATGTCTAAATGTCGGGTTGGTTAGTTGAGAACGATCTAACGTGTTATATGTTAAAGAAAATGATATGCTATTTAGCATGGGCACCTCCATTTACAAAGGAGACTATGGTGAAATTTTCTGAAAATCCTAATACTTAGTAAATATTTTCTAGACAAGTGTTTACTAGTATATTTTAGACTATGTTTTTCAAACATAAACCTCGCCATAATTTTTGTAACAAAATACAAAGTATCGGAGGTTGGTTTTATACATTCAAATGGTTAAACATATATTTTCTGGACGATACATTATTTTTGGACAAAATAAGTTATTATATACTTTCTAAAGTGGGACTTAAAGATATATATCCTTTTGTATTAACACACCGGAATACGACGCCACCACATGGTTGGATAAACAAATACAAGAGTACGGATAACCATGAATGAAATACCCCATCCTTGGGAAGGAAATACGAATGGCAATACTTGAGAAGTATCAATACAGAAATATTGTATAAACAATTATTCCACAAACTAAATATAATTATTATAACTTGGAACAATATCGGAAACGTAACTCAAAAACGTAAATACAAAGGCAAGGCACGGCCCGTTCATCTAATAGACCATAGTACATTGTAGGGAGTCGTGTTTGCTGAGGAGACTTGAGTTACGAGCACAGAAGACGCAATACTGTGAGTTCATGTCCCCCTTTTCTCTTAACTATTTTCAGTTTTATAACTTCGGGGGTGAAATACATGTTATATACTACTACAGACAATTACGATTGGTATGGTCAGCTAAGGAAGGAACTGTTAGATTATGTGATTGGGTAGGAGAAATCTTGAGACCATTAGTCCTCGTAGTACGATCGAGGGATGCAAGTGATAGGACTATTTGAGCTTAACAAACACCACCATTGCGCCCGCAGGTTGGACCATGTGGTACATACATCTTAGCCTCACCTATACGCCCGCAGGTTGGACCATACGGTGATTACATCTTACCCCATGCGCCCGCTGGTTGGACCATGTGGTGACCTCATTCTAACACCACCCATGCGCCCGCAGGTTGGACCATGTGGTGACTAGGCCCTATCCCCTCCCATGCGCCCGCAGGTTGGACCTTGTGGTTACACATTAACTGATATGTTTCCTTATTTTCTTTCATACCAGAGCTTACAAAACCTACATATTTGGAATGATTACCAAGGTTTTATTCGTGCGCACATACTAAACACATGAACTAGCTCAACTTTTGTTGATTTTTCAAACTACATGTATTTCAGGGAACTAAACGGATCTGGCAAGTGTATGCATGTGTCTACAAGCTGCGTGTTAAATAAAGGGATATCATCCGTGGTCATAGAGTTTAAAAGATGTATCCGATTCCTGGACGGGATACATGTTTCTAAACTCAGGATTATTTAAAGTCTTTTGCTGAGTCCATGGGGACTCATTTGAACATGTTATGGTTTGTAACTAATTGGTGTCAATGTTTTCAAGATAATGGTATTGTGGTAATTTCTAAACTTTATTAATGGATGAAAATCTTTTGGTTTTATCATATAGCATTGTTATGATTGATTGCCATGGTATTAAGAAGTCACACCAAATAACCATGTTTCCGCAAAAGTCAGGGTGTGACACATAGTTTGCACATAGATTACGCTTAGATTTCACCAGTAGTTTCCCATAGTTTTAGAATTTAGCAACCTCATCACCGGTCGGCAATACGCTAAGTTTCGCATGGCACTTAGTACGAAAGTTGGTAACATGCCTGAAACACTTATATATAGGAAGTACCAGCGGCGTATTCACCTTGTTTCAGACACGTCACTTCTGTCTCGTATTTCTATGCCATGTTCCGTTTAGTGTTTTACAACCACATTAACGCATAGATTCACCAGATAGATTCACATAGTATCATTGTCGATCAAGGTTCCCACGTAGGCTATCATGATAGAATAAAGCTTCATAAATTTAGTTTGATTCTGAGATTAGGATTTATGTCTTAGATTGCGGACATACGTGCGAATTGTGTGAAAAGCCTCAAACAAACTAAAACTCAAGATAAACGAAGAATTTGAGTTTAAAACCATACATAAAATTGAGATAACATAAAAGATAGGATCATAAAACATAGATTGTTCTGGATAGAAGAACGACGACTAACCAAGGTGATTCGAACCCCTTTCGAATTGAGGCAACGTGTCCTTACTTACTCAGGCAAATATGTTATCGATGTTTGGCCTACGATATTCTCCCTTTTGGTCATTTCACGTTCCTAATTGATTAGGAGTTTCGAGACTTTGGTGAGACATAAAAAATCAAAGAGTGGGACTAGTTATCAAGGTCTAAGTTTCACCTCTATCTTGACAATATCGTACCCTAATAGCGTCGGTACTTATCAGCAGGTAAGACCTATTAGAATATAATCAGAAAATCTTCCATCAAGGTTTGGATGTCACTCCTGGCTTCAGGGTAATTTCGTGCAAAATACAAACACTGATTAGCAGTTTTCAAGTGTCAAGTGTCTATTATGCCAGCCTTAGGAAACGCATGTAAGTTTAGCAGGAAAATGTGATGCTAGGAAGCAGATACGGTAGAATGCATAAGTCTTAAACAACAGATAAGAATCAAGATTCCTAGAACTATAGACTAGGGCAAATATTCTTACTTATCCTAATTCCCTATAGTTATGGCTCTGATACCAATCTGTCACTCCCCAACCGATGGCGGAAACATCGGGGTGCGAGCACTAAGTGTTCAGATTGCTCATGAGATTCCATAATACTAAATAGTTTCATTATCATTTAGATTGATTCAAACATTGTTTAAAACCAAACACCCATCATCAAGTATCATAGTACATCAAGTCTCAAATATTGATCAAAACTTATTTATCTAGATGAGTTTCTAAGCATCATCCTAGCTTGATTCCAAGGTTCCTAGGATCCTGTCAGCCTGCAACATGTATTAAAATAGGGTCAGTACAAACATGTACCGGTGAGTATACAAGTTTGAGTAATAGCACACTAGATTAAAAGCCTCATATCCATATGCAAGTGTAACAAAATAGTTTCAGCCATGCTAGTGTTCGCAGTCCAACAAGTGATAGCCCAAGTATCCCAATGCTTTGTTGTTTTCCCAAGTCTCAAGGAAAACTAGAATCCTCCTAACTATACCCCCGAGAATAATGGGGAGGTGCATCTCCTATAGCGCTACTATTGTTAAGGCGGAACTACACACCCTGGATTAAACGTCCACATAGCACAAATAGAATACAAGAATCACAAGTTTCACGTACACATAGGATAGAGTTTAGTTTGCAAAAGTCTCAAGTATCGTTGTTTAATAGAATACATGTTACATCCCAAAGTTTAAAACAAAAAGGGATCGAGTATACTCACAGTGAGTGCTTAATAGTTTAACTATTATTGGATCAAAGGAAGCTCTTTAGAATTAGCCTGATTAGATTTACAACAGATAAGAGTCGAGCAGAAAACGAGATTCAAACCAAGTGTCGAATTAGTCATCTTGATCGGATGGCGGTTCGATCGGATGGCAATCTGATCGGATTGCTATCCAATTTGGATGACTAGTGTGAGTGTGTGACGGATGGCCACTCGATTGGATGGCTATTCGATCAGATGGCCATTCGATCCAAGTGTCCAGTTTCCAACCGTTCAAGTTTCTGAAAAAGTTTCTAAGTGTTAAGGATTTCAAGACTCAAGGTCACCTTGATCGGATGGCAGTTTGATTGGATGGTTATCCGATCGGATTTCCATTCGACGATCAGGACTTCAGGTTGCAAGGTGTTTAAGGTTAGGAGATAATGTCACCTTGATCGGATGGCAGTTCGATCGGATGGCTATCCGATCGGATTGCCATTCGACGATCAGGACTTCAAGTATCCCAAGTGTTAGGATTGAGAGGCAAGTATCACCTGATCGGATGGCGGTTCGATCGGATTGCCACTCGATCGGGTTGTCCTTGTCCCGTTCCTAACTTGTAAAGTTTCTAAGTTTCTGTTTTAAGCCACGACGACGTGGTACGCCTTAAGACAACGATAAACCCATCAGTGTGCAGCCGATCCGATCGGGTGGGAATCACCCTAGTCCGTTCAGTCGTCCGTTAGTGACGGTGTTCCTGTCAGAATTCATACTCCGTTCATCTTTTCCGGCATCAATCCTTCTCCAAACCAACTCCAGACTAATCTTTAAGGCTACAGTTCGTTTACATCCTGATCTCACCGTTTTTGGTAAAAGTCTTAAGAAAGATGAAGATTGTTAGTGCATACGTCTGTCGACTTCGTCTTGTATCGAGTCTTGTATTAGAAATGTTAGATCAGGGCCCGTAGTACGAGAAAAGTGAGTTTATAGGTATTTCGCATGAAATGACACAGAGGTTATTTCATACGAAATTAAGTTGTGATTCCGCATGAAATTAGATTTCGCATGAAACTAATTTCGTTTGGATGATTTCATGCGAAATCAGATTTCGCTTGAGCAGGTTCATGCGAAATACCAACCCCTATAAATAGCTGTCATACGAAATCATTTGTAATGTTCATCTTTCCGGTACCGAAGTGCTGCCGACGTTTCTACTGATCTGTAAACGTGTTATATCAATAAAACAAGACAATTAGAAGTGAATCAAGCTGTTACAAAGTCTAAACAATGAATTCCGCCTCTGTTTAGACCGAGAACTCTTCTGATAGACTCGTTTGGGTCACAACTCGATCCTACAAGTGGTATCAGAGCTCAGGAGGAAGAGTTCTTACCAATTTCAGCTTGAAAATCTGTTTTCTACACCTTCTTTCTCAAAATTAACAAAATTCACGGTCAAAATGGATTGAATTTCATACATAACATACGAAACAGTGTTTTAATGAATCCTTGAAAGAATTGGACCTTAATTCGGTCTAAAACTGATAAACTTGATAATTTCGTTTAAAAAACAGATCGATCATGATGACGTCAGCAGTATTTCTCATGAAATAGGCAATTGATTTCGCTTGAAATTGCTATTTTGCTTGAAAAATATACCTATTTCGCATGAAATTAGGTTATTTCGTTCCAAGTTGCTATTTCGTGTGACTGGTTTCGCACGAAATCAGGGTATTTCGTTTGAGTTGGTACTATTTCGTTTGAAATCAGTATTTCGTGTGAAATCTGATTTCATTTGAACTGATATTTCGCATCAAACTGATTTCGTATCAGTGTGCTATTTCGTTTGAATTCTTATTTCGTGTGAAAGCTTATTTCGTTTGAAGTTGTCTTGCAGGGTATTTCGTACCAGTGTGTTATTTCGCACCAGATTGTCATTTCGTATCAAAGTTATTTCGTTTGAAAGGGTTGTTTTAATTTGAAAGTTGTAATTTTTTGAAAATAAAATTTATCAAAACATGGAAGAGGAATTCTACAATGCGTTTGCTACACCAGTTGCTCCAGTCACAACTGCTGAAACTCTTTACAGTGAGAACGAGACGGGAACTTATCAAAAGCCGCCAAAGCTTATGTACATCGAAGATTTTAGAGGATGGCAAAATCGATTTGAAAACTGGGTGCAAGCTTATAAATTTGACGCATGGTGTTCATTAGAGAAAGATTACGAGAAACCGAAAAATGAACATGGGATTGAAAAAGCTTTTAGTGACTATTCAGATGATGAAAAATTGAAATACACAAGTGAAAAAATGATGATCAGTATTCTTCAACAAGCAGTTAAAGAAGATATCTTTGTTTTACTTCAACATGAGGGTACTGCAAGGTCAATTGGACTGCATTGATTCAGAAATTCAAGGGAAGCACTGATATGATAAAGAATAAAAAGGCCGTATTAAAGAAATCATTTGATATGTTTGTAGCTTTCAAAGTAGAATCAACAAAAACAACAATCGACAGACATTGTCATCTTGTTTTAGAAATGGGAAGATTGGAAATAAAGAAAGACGACGATGAGTGGGTTGATAAGTTAGCCGATGCAATACCACAGCATAAATGGGGAACGTATTTGTTGATATTAAAAAACATGAGAAAGTCTGAGAATATGAATTTGGCAAAGTTTATTTAGAAAATTGAAGAACATGAATTGGATATTCAGAAAACAGCTATCATGTCTAATCCAAATGCACAACAAGATGTTAGTTTGTATTACCGAGGAAATAAATTTGAAACCACTCCAAGTCCAAAGATCAAGACTGCTTTTAGTGCTGATGGTTCTTCTGGTTCAAATGTTAGCACTACAACTCAGAGTGGAGGTTATTCATCATCATTTTCAAGTTTTGATCCAAATTGTGCAACACCAAGTCCTCAAAATGGTCAAAATCTGCAATGTAATGTTACTTTGAACATTCAAAATGGTCAAAATCTTTCTCCGGAAATGGCTAAGCAACACATGGAATCTCTGGTTACTATGTTAGAGTCATATGAAAGTTTAGTTGCTGGTAGAATTGGAAATCTGATCCTCACAAAAGAGGATTATGATCAGATTGATGCTGTAGAACTTGAGTTGATGGATATAAAGTGGTGTCTAGCCAGTGCAGTTAGAAGAGCAGAAAAATTTCAGCAAATCACCGGTAGAGATGATTTTCGTGAAATGGGAGCTTCTCCAATAGGTTTTGACAAATCAAAAGTCACGTGTTTTCGTTGCAAAGAAAAAGGACATTTTAAAAGAGAATGCAAAAATAAAGAAGCAACTGAAAGACAAAGCTCATCTGGAAACAACAATTATTATCAAAAGTCAATCTTTCATCAACTAGATCAACAACAACCGTCATCATCTCGTGCCATTGAAGTTGAGAAGAAGAAAGCATATCTTGTTAATCAAGATGATGAAAAAGTAGCAGAAGGTTTTAGCTGGGACAAATATGTGCCAGATAAAGAATTTTTAAAGAAATCAGCTCTTATTGCTCAAATCTTGAGAACAGAATCAGTCAAATCTCAGTAAAAAAGAATACCGATTTTTCCAGAATTAGGAAGTGATGCAGATACAGATGATGAAGAAGAATATATTAATAAAGCTAGAAAAGGTCTGGATACTGATAGTTTTTATTTGTTCTTTGCAGATAAGGTTGAGATGCTGAATGAGAAGAAGGCTGCTAGATTGAAAAGAGAGTTGGAAGCAAAAAGAATTGCTGAAGAAACAGAAAAACTGGAAGCCGAAAAAGTTGAAGTTGCAGAAATTTCAACAAAGGTAGTTGAAAATGAAGAGTGTGAAATAAAAATAGAAGATGATGAAGAAAAGATAGTTGAAAAGATTGTTGAAGAAGAAAAGATAGTTGAAAAGATTGTTGAAGAAGAAAAGATAGTTGAAAGGATTGGTGAAGTGGAAAAGATAGTTGAAAAAATAGTCGAAGTTGAGAAAATCGTTGAAGTTGAGAAGGTTGTCGAGGTTGAAAAGATAGTTGAGGTCATTAAACCTTGTCTGAAATGTTTGGAGTCTTGCAAACATTGTGAAGAGAAAGACAGGAAGATTCATGAATTGGAAGAGCTAAAAGAAAATTTGTTGTCTGATGTGAAGTATGTAAAAGAATCATATGATGTGCTGAACAAAACAGTAAATGGTCTAAAAAAGATAAATTCAGAAATTGAAATTGCTATGACAAAAATGAGCTCAACATTAATGTCAAAGCAGAAGGTCATCAATGAGTATATTGAAGATTGTGCAAAATTGAAGCAGGATTTGGAACTCGAAAAGATTGAAAGTGAAAGAATAAAACGATTGTTGTTGAGTTATACAACTTGTGATTATTTGATTGATCGAGTTTATCCTACTGTTGCAGATCTTGAAGCTTTTAAAGAACAAAAGAAGGAAGAAACGGATACTGGTAAGAAACAAAGTGTCAAGTATAACAAGTGTCCGCCCCCGATCTATGAAAGTTATTCTCCTAGAAAACCAAATGAGGAACGTTTAAATAAGGCTCTCAACATCAAGTTAAAGTCTGATACCATTGATGAGTTACCAGATAATATTGATGTCACATTCACAGCGTCTGACACTGATCATGAGTCTGAATTGTTAAAGAAAGTGGTTGATCAAGTGTTGGATATGGATGAAGAGTCAAAGTCGGAGTCAAAATCTGAAAGTTCGAGTTCGTCAGAAAAGAGTCCGAGTTCGTCGGTTAAACGGGTTTACAATAAAGAATTCCTGTTATCAAAATTTAATTTGAATGACGGATCAATCAAAGTGGCATATACTTTGAATGATTCAGACAAATTATATTCTGATGAGGAATTTCCAATAAGAAGTGTCAAAACTGAAATGATCAAACAGGTTTTCAAATTGACAGAAATTAATATTTCTGAAATAAAAGAGGTAAATCTTTCTGAAAAACCTAAAAAGTACACTTCAAGGGTTCAACAGAGATTGAACAAGAAAAAGGGTTACAGTTCTAGTTCAGGTTTTCGAAAGAAACCAAACCATTACAGTAATTTCAAAAAGAAAGGTTTAGGATTTATTGTTCCAGAAAATTATAAAAATGAGAAAAATTATAAACCAAAAACAAAATTTGTTGCAGGTGGAAATTCAGAAGAAGAACAGAAGAAACATTTCTGGAAACACTCAAACCAGGAGTTTCTTGCTGAAAGAAAGAAAAAGTTGATTCCAAGAGTTGATAGAAGAACATGTTTCAAATGTCAAAAAGTTGGACATATTTCTTGGAATTGTTCAAATTCTAGCAATACAAAACAGCGAGTTTCTTCTAATTCTGAAATGATTAAGAAACATGTTGATGAAAAAAACAATCAGCTGAGAAAAATAAAGTGTTTGAAAATTTGATTTTTGAAACTGGTGATATTTCAAAACATTTTTACAAAAGAAAAGTCGATTTGAACAAACAGAGATGGATTGTTAAATCAGAAAGTAGTACTGACAATGAATATGATTCCATAAAATCAGATAAGTCATTTGTTGAGAAAAAGAATGAGAATTCCGTTCCAGAGTTGAACGATGAAAACTTTCCGAAATTGTCAAAAGAAAATTTAAAATTAAACGTTGGTAAAGTTGATATTTCATATCAATTCTTTGCTGGTAAAGGAGAATTTGATGCTGAAAAGGCTTTTAATGGGAAAGTCAAACATATTTTTGGAAAGATGGTAGATAGGAAAGTGAAAAGTGCAAAAGATTTTTACAGATCAAAAGGAGGTTGGGATAGAGTTGAATCAAAATCACCCAAGGCTGGTCAGGCTTGGGTGACTGCTTTTTCTACTTAAAATTCTGACTTGTCGGAGCTCCCAAGTGGGTAATCGTGGAGCAGGAATCGGCATCATTCTTGAAAATGTTTGATTGGTAAATCTACAAGTGGTAGTTATTCTTAATATTTGTTATATTTTGATTTGCAAATGGTATGGTTGGTAAGTGAATCTACAAGTTGTTGAAGAAGGTTTTCACTTTCAAGAGGTAAATCAAGGTCATTAAATTGAACTTGATTTCACTTTCATACAAAATGGTTGAAAAAACAAAGTGATGAATGAACCCCGATCTTACAAGTGGTAAAATCAACAAAACTTATTTTCCGGAAAAACCATTTTTGATTAAAACAAACTTAAGTGTTTTGAAATCATAATGGGAAAATAGTTTGTTGTCAGGGGGAGTTCTGATTGTTTATGTCATATGGATGGCGAATTGATGCTTGAAAATCAGTTGTCACTTTATTTGTACAGTTTGTTGTCAAATTTCCTTTAAATGATTTTTAATTTTAGGGGGAGTAAGAATTTCAGAAAATCCAAAAACATTAGAAAATTTGAAAAAGTAAAAAACAGGTGGTATCAAAAACGAGTTTTGTTGTGAAAAGAGGAAATGATAGTACATCAGTGGACTATCACAGCACGCTAAAGAATTGGAAAGTCAAATGTGATAAACGGTCTCACTGATGATATGCCAGTAGGTTTTTACAAGTTTAGTAGATTGTGACGAGATATAAACCTAAATTTCAAACTTGCTTATATCATGGGGAACATCTCTCGGATATATGGGTAACCCCCGAAATCTTGTTTGAAAGGTCCCTCTTTCTGAGATACTAGGTCTTTATACTCAGTGATATCTGGGGTATTATCCCGGGACTTCTGATTTTGCGGAAGCAATGGCCTAGTCCCCGTATAATACTTTACACTTGCTTGAAATATAGCACAACCCTCAGCATAAAAAATGATGAAACATTGCAAAATGCTAATCATGTGCTGTTGAAGAAAATATTCTCTAAAGGGAACACACCTAAAGTCGAAGCCATCATCTCTCTGATTTTGCGGAAGCAATAGCCTGAGCTCTCATGGCCCTCGCATTTAACCCTTTACAGATATCATCTAGGTATACTCACCTGTAAGACTGAATATTGGGATCTGGATACGGGACTATATTCTGAGGTGGGACACGCGAATAAGTTTAAGTGCTTAAAACATTAATCTCGTATCTCGAAACAGTTGAACTTTGTGTAAAAATTTAAGTGGATCAGTATACTGACAATCTAAGTGAATCGTTTAGAACTTAAAATGTTTAAAGCTTAACGGTGCTAGTGCTTGGTCTCAGAAACTGATATAATCCTCTTACAGAAACTCACAAAAATATTGTCTGTAAATATTTCTTTACTGCATTTCATTTAACTTTTAAAATTCCAAAAAGATTCTCGGAGTGTTTTAGCATAAATTTTGAAAAATTCAAAAAGATTTTAGACAACTGATGTTGAAGAGTAGATTTTCAAAATTCCGAGTGCTAAACATGATGAAAAACAGGGTTGGGAGAGTTTGTTGAAATGATAAATGATATTGAAATGTTTAAATGGTTCATTAAGTTGAAACCATATTTGAAAGTGTCATATTCAAGTGATTAAGAGATTTTGTGATATGTCATTTTATTATAAGATGATGTTTTGAAATTTGATACTACAAGTGGTTAACAGAAAGTTTAAATTTGTCAAAATTTTAAATTTGAGAAATTTACTTTGAGATAGAGAATATGCAGGTATGGTTATAAGAGAGCAAGAATTGCGATTCTAGAAAATGTAAAAGCCAGTCTACGATCCCAAGCATTCTTTTAGGGGGAGTCTGGTGATGAAGAGATTAAGGAATCAAGAGATCTGATGTGCGTAAAGTGTGATATAAATTTAAGTATATTTTAAGCCCTTTTTACACGTTAGTCAAGTTTTAAATTTATAATACACGATATTTTACTAACACCAAACACACATATGGGCAAGTGCACCCATCGTGAGCGTAGTATAGTGTTGGCAAGATACCGAGGTCGTCCAAGGACATAAGAGCTTTTAGTACCGGTTTATCCTCAACGTCTAATCAAATCAAAAGTTTAAAAAAAGGTTTTAAACAAGAAAAATAAAACTAACTAAAATGCTGAAAAATAAAATAAAAGAAAAAACAGATAGACAAGATGAATCACTTGGTCCCGACTCGTGTTTAGTGTAACCTTTGATTATTTCCGCACTTTTGCACTATTTAAGAGATTATCTTAGTTATTGTAGTAGGCCCCTCTTTTGAAGATGACGTTACCCTCAACCCAGTAGTTTGAGTCAGCAAGGATACAATCCTAAAGGGTCAGATTATTAAAAGATAATTAATTAAGTTATTAATGCGTATTATGGTAGGCCCCTCTTTTGAAGGTGACGTTACCCTCGGCTAAGTAGTCTGAGTCAGCAGGGATACGGTCCTAAGTAGCCGGGTTAAAGTATTAATAGTAGCTTACATATGAGGGGATCAAAGAGTTTGGACCCCCGCCATCCAATACCGGTGGGTATTGAAGGAGGTCCTACTAAATTTGACCCAGGTCCTTGCAGGATCTATACACTGAACAAGGCAAGACTCTTACCAAACCGTTCCCTTAACCCCCGACCAGGTAGCCAACATACCTCCATATAGACCGTGGAGATATGAATGGTGAAAATCTTTTATTTTATATAGACAGTAAAATAATGCCAAGACACCACGGACAAACGATAAGGAAGAATCACCTTCAACATAAGAAACTAGTTATTAAAGTCATTAATACATAACCAAGTAAAAAGTGCGAAAAGATTAAAAATAAAAAGTATTACACTAGAAACTTGTCTTCACCAGGTGATGTAAGAGACTTAGGCAAACATTGCCTTTGATTGTCAAGAACTCTTACGATCAATCTTGGATCCCGAGACGACTCACACACTCTATGATGGACAATGGATGATGGTGGTGGATGATGGTGTTGTGATGGTGGTGGGTGAAGTGTGAGAGAGGTGGTGTGCCAAGGGATGGTTTGCAAATGAGCCAAGCACCCCTATTTATTGTTGATGCATACATCTGTCGACTTCGTCTTATATCGAGTCTCGGATTTCGTTGCAGATTTGAACAAGTGTGACATCATATATGTGACATCACAAGTGAAATCATATATGTGACATCACAAGTGACATCATCATTGCAACTCTATGTAAAATACAAGTCAGTTCGCTTGAATCAGAATTGTAGGTTCACTTGAATAGTTATGTGGTAGGTTCGCTTGAAATGTCATGTATTACTTCAAGCGAACTAAGGTAGAGTATAAATAGGATAGTGGTCTTGTCATTTGTAACGGATTTCTGAATTTATACCGAGGTGCTGCCGGTATTTCTTGTGACTGTAATCCTTGTTATTTCAATATACAAGAGGTTTAAAGTGATATTCAAGCTGTTTCGAGTCTATACGTCTGTTTCCGCCTTTCGTATAGTCTAAGAACTCTTCCGAACGACTCATTTAGGTCGCGATTCGATCCTACAAGTGGTATCAGAGCTCAGGAGGAACAGATCTTGCCAAAACAGCTTGTTTTCATCATTTTTCTGATTTCTACACCATTCTTTTTCAAACTTAAAAATTTTTCACGGTTAAAATTGGCTCAAATTCACACATATTATGCGTAATCATGTATTAACAAATCCTGGAAAGTTTCAGCGTTAAAATCGACTTAAAACTGGTTAAAATCATGTTTTCGCTTGCAATTTGTTCGTATTTGCTAACGTCATTGACATTTCAAGCGGATTAAGGGTATTGAGTCCGCTTGAAAACGACATCTCGCTTGAGTTTACACAGTGTTCGCTTGAAAACGTCGACCGCTTGAAAATAATGTCCGCTTGAACTGTTTTTTTCACGTGAAAGTGCATCAATCTGTGTGACACATTAAACAAGGTTACAGTTAGTTGGGAAATGAAATCATGTGTCTTGTGTCAGTCTACATGAGGTGATCAGAACCATTTCAGTTTGCATGTGACATTGGATGGTCGATACAATCAAAGTAAAATCAGACTTTGCATGTGTTTTTATCGGTCAAAGAGTTGGTCCAATCACAAAATTCAAGTTTGATTAACAATGAAAGTTGTAATGTGCTGAATTTACATTGGTCCAATGATGTTTGAAAGTGGACTGCATAGGCCCATGTGATTACATGTGACAAAGCACATATTGTCGGTCAAGATTATTTGAAGATTAGATCAAATTCAATCGGTCCAATAGTTTTTTTTACAAAGATATCAGCCCATCAAAGCATTTAATGAGATAAAGCGGCCCAATCAATTTTCATGCATACTTAAAATGGTCGGTTTAGTAAAGTTCACGGCTCAATGAAATCAAGTTGGGAATTAAAGTGATGTTAGTACATGTGCTTTGAAATTGTCGGCCCAATCAAAGATTTTTGAAAGATAAAGTGTCGGCTATTTGTTTTGGATTTGTCTAGTTGCATGTGATCAGAATTTGTATGTGCTTTCATTGGTTCAAGAGTTAAAATCATCGGCCCAAGTTAAAGTGTCAGTACATGTATTTCATCTCGTTTGTAGCCCAAGGTGTTGTCGGATTATTGGAATTTGAGGCCCAATCATCATTGTTTGTTGTCAGCCCAAGTGAACTTCATTGTTTGCGGTCCATTGGAAGCCCATATTTAGTGGCCCATTTGATCTAGTTCATTCATTCAGTTTGCGGAATTCATTAAACGAGTCCACAAATCTTCTACACGAGTCCTAGATCGATTCAATCGTCACACATTTTTACGTATTCTGTCCATTTAAACTGATTGTTTGTTTGTTTGTTTCAGGTATATTTTTACAAGGTGATACAGCTCATTTGAGACCAGTACTTTTGAAACAAGAAAGTTTGTGTTTTGTGAACTTTGAAAATCCGAAACATGGACGAGGAATTTTACAACGCATTTGCAACATCTCCGACTAGTCCAGCTGCCATTACTCAAAACATGAACATGGAAAATGAAACCAGAACCTTACAAAAACCCCCGAAGCTAATGAGCATAGAAGAGTATTATGGATGGAAAGACAGATTCGAAAACTGGGTTCAAGCTAACCATCTCAGATCTTGGGAGTGCATTTTGAAGAAATATGTATTACCACGTACTGATCTGCAAGTTGAGAAAGCAATATCTGAGTTTACTGACCAAGAAAGAGATATGTACAGAGCTGAAAAGATGATGATTAGTCTACATCAGCAAGCTATCAAAGAAGACATCTTTGTGTTGCTTCAGCATGACAAAACTTCGAAATCAATTTGGGATGCTCTTCGAATCAAGTTTGAGGGTAGTGAGAACATGATTAAGAGTAAATAGGCATTGCTTAAAAAGGAATTTGATCTATTCATGAGTTTGCCCGGGGAAGATACCAAGAAGTTAATTGAAAGATACTGCCACTTAGTACGATCCATGTCGATGCTGAGTATAACAAAAGATCATGAAGAGTGGGTAGATAAGTTAGCTGACGCTTTACCACAAAAGGAGTGGGGCACATACTTGATGATTTTGAAGAACACTAGGGTTTATGATAGGTTAACGATTTCTCAGTTTATCGAGAAGATTGAGGGTCAAGATTTGGAACAGCAGAAGATCGCGAGGATGAACAGTCCAAGTGGTCAACAGGATGTAAAAATGTATTACAAAGGCAGTGTTCCAGAAGTTGAAAGAAGCCCGAAAATCCAAACAGCGTTTAGTGTTGGAGATTCATCTAAAAAAGTTGATCAAAGTTCTAAAAATAGCAGTGGTTTCTCTTCATACCCGAGTGTCAATCCAAAAGATACTACATCAAGCTTTCATTCTCAAAGCACAAAGACTGGAAATGGTTATGTGATACAATGCAATATTGCTTTGAATCTTCCTGATGGTCAAAGTTTTTCGGAAGAGGTTGCTAAAGATCATATGGCGTTGCTTGGTTCCGTGCTACTATCTTATGAAGATTTGGTTGCAGGGCGGATCGGGAATCCTATGCTCACAAAGGAGGATTACGATCAAATAGACGCCGAAGAAATGGAACTAATGGACATCAAATGGTGTCTAGCTAGTGTCTTGAGGAGAGCAGAAAAGTTCAAACTGATTACTGGAAGACATGACTTTCTTGATGCACATGTTTCTACTTTAGGTTTTGATAAATCTAAAGTTACTTGTTTTCGATGCAGGGAGAAAGGTCATTTCAATAGAGAATGCAAGAATAGGGAGGCAAGTGAAGCTAAGAATCCTTTCGGAAAAGATGACTATTACCGGAAAGCCATATATCAACAAGTTGGTCAACAACAACAGCAAGAACCACAAGTGGCTCATGGTAGAAAAGTGATTGAGGATTCAAAAAGAGCATGTTTAGTGAATCAAGAGAATTTCAACTGGGAAAATACATATCATCCGAAAGCAAAGCATGCCTAATCAATCAAGATGATGAAAGATTACCTGAAGGTTTTAGCTGGGATATGTTTGTGGATGAGAATGGGAATTTCAAAGCTTTCATTGCCAAGATTGTGAAAGAACCAGACATGTTCACCGAGTGGATGAAATCCATTGGTGTTAGTGTAAAGAATGAAGATGAAAAATCTGTTTCATCAGAAGAAAGCTCACAGAGTTCAGATGAAAGTTTACAAAGTGATAAAAGTTCAGAAAGAGAAATTGTTTTTGATCAAACACCATCTGATTCTGGTTCTTTGGATGATAATTCTGACAAATCAGTAGAGTTTGATCAATCACCAACTGATGATAGCAGTGATGATGAAGAAGAAGAAAAACATATTAATATTGCAAAATCTCATCTCTCTCCTGAAAGTTTTCATTTTTATTTTGCAGATCGCTTGGAGAAACTAAAAGAGAGACGAGCAGCAAAACATCTAAAGCAAATGAAGACTGATGAGGTTGTTCAAAAGGATGATTCTAAAAAGGTTGCTGAGGAGGTTGTTGAAACAGAAAAGGTAACTGAAGCAGAAAAAGTGGTTGAGGTGGTGAAAACAATTGAAGTAGAAAAGATTGTGGAAATTATCAAGCCTTGCTTAAAGTGTTTGGAACCATGCAAGGAATGTGCAGCAAAAGAAGAGAAGCTAGCTGAGTTTGAGAAGATGAAAGAACAATTATTGTTCAATCTCAATTACGTGAAGGAATCTTACGATGTATTGAACAGAACAGTAACTGGTCTTCAAAAGACAAATTATGAAATAGAAGACGCATTGACCATGATGAATTCTGTGATGATGACAAACCAGAAAGCGATAAATCACTACATCGAAGAATGTGCCAAGCTGCAACGGGAGTTGGAAAATGAAAAGATTGAAAATGAAAGAATCAGACGATTATTACGGAGTTATTCTAGTTCTGATTATCTTATTGATCGAATTTATCCAACTGTTGTAGGTTTTGAAGCCTTTAAAGATGATGAGAAGCCTAAGAAGAAGGATACTGGTAAGAAACCGAGTGTTAGCTATAAAATGACAGAAACATGATAAAATGAAAAATGAGTTTTTGTGTCAAAGAAGAGGAGATGATAGTACATCAGTCGACTATCACAACATGCTAAAGAATTGGAAAGTAAAATGTGATAAACGGTCTCACTGATGATGTGCCAGTAGATTTTTGCACATTTAGTAGATTGTGACGAGATATAAACCTAAATTTCAAACTTGCTTATATCGTGGGGAAACATCTCTCGGATATATGGGTAACCCCCGAAATCTTGTTTGAAAGGTCCCTCTTTCTGAGATACTAGGTCTTTATGCTCAGTGATATCTGGGGTATTATCCTGGGACTTCTGATTTTGCGGAAGCAATGGCCTAGTCCCCGGAGAATACTTTCCGCTTGCTTGAAAAATAGCGCCGCCCTTAGCAAATTGATGAAACAATAAAATTGATTGTCATTGCTGTTGTAACAGAAGATCCTCTAAAGGGGACACACCAAAAGTCGAAGCCGTCATCTCTCTGCTGAACGGAAGTTCTAACCTGAGCTCTCACGGTTTCGCAATTTAACCCCTTACAGATATCATCTGTGGTATACTCACCTGTAAGACTGAATATTGCGATCTGGATACAGGAGTATATTCTGAGGTGGGACACGCGATTAAGTCTAAGTGATTAAGACATTAATTCGTATCTCGAAACAGTTGAACTTTGTGTGAAAATTTAAAGTGGATCAGTATACTGACAATCTAAGTGAATCGTTTAGAACTTAAAATGGTTAAAGCTTAATGGTGTTGGTGATTTGTCTCATAAACTGATATGATCCTCTTACACAAACTCACAAAAATATTGTCTGTAAATATTTCTTTACTGCATTTCATTTTATTCAAAAAATCCAAAAAGATTTTTAGTGAGTTTTAGCATAAATTTTGTAAAATTCAAAAAGATTTTAGACAACTGGTGTTGGAGAGCTGATTTTCAAAATTCCGAGTGCTAAACATGATGACAACTGGTTTGGGAAGGAGTTGAGTATTTAGAGAGGGGGAGTTTGTTTGAAATGAAAAGAGAAATATTTTTGAAGTAAAAAAATTATTTCTACAAATGGTTCATCAGAGATATATTTACAAGTGGTGAGTAGAGTATAAATTTGTCAAATTATAAATTTGTGAAATTTATTGTGAGGTAGAGGATGTGCAGGTTTCTAAGAGATAGAGAGCCAGGTTCCGATACCTGAGGAGTTTGTGATTTTATTGAGCCAGACTGCGATCACAGCATATCGAAAGGGGGAGTCTGAAGACATCCGAGTAGAGAGTGTTCATGGGAAGTCTGTTGATGCTGAAGAGGAGAAGAAAAAAAGTTTGAGGATGTTTACAATGTGAGATATTTCAAAGAGTGTTCAGACTGATAAAGACTGAAGACGTTGAAGACTCGACATTTAAGACTCGTCAACATCTGAGGGGGAGTCTGTTGATGCATACATCTGTCGACTTCGTCTTATATCGAGTCTCGGTTTTCGTTGCAGATTTGAACAAGTGTGACATCATATATGTGACATCACAAGTGACATCATCATTGCAACTCTATGTAAAATACAAGTCAGTTCGCTTGAATCAGAATTGTAGGTTCGCTTGAATAGTTATGTGGTAGGTTCGCTTGAAATGTCATGTATTGCTTAAAGCGAACTAAGGTAGAGTATAAATAGGATAGTGGTCTTGTCATTTGTAACGGATTTCTGAATCGATACCGAGGTGCTGCCGGTATTTCTTGTGACTGTAATCACTTTTATTTCAATATACAAGAGGTTTAAAGTGATATTCAAGTTGTTTCGAGTCTATACGTCTGTTTCCACCTTTCGTATAGTCTAAGAACTCTTCCGAACGACTCATTCAGGTCGCGATTCGATCCTACATTTATAGCCTCAACAGTAGCTCGGGCACGGCCCCGTGTCCAGTGGGCACGACCCCGTGTCCATCCTTCTTCTCTGTCTTCATTAATTGCTTGTGTCTGCATTATTGACCACAGCCCCGTGTCCGCTGGGCACGACCCCGTGTGCAGAAGCATATCTGTACTATTAAGATTTGCCTGGATTCTGCGAATCTTATAGTTGACCACGACCCCGTGTCCGCTGAGCACGGCCCCGTGGTGGGCGATGGAAGCTTCTACAGCTTTGTCTTTTATGCTGACACTTGGGCACGCCCCCGTGTTCACTGAGCACGGGGCGTGTTCAGCCTTCTGTTCTCTTGTTTTGCTTGGGAAGATGCTTTTGGGGAGGTTGGGCATGCCACGTTTGTTCCTTTTCTTGTATTTATGTTAGATTTAGCTGCCTTTTTGCTTCTTATGTTAATTTGAGCTCATTTAATCCTGAAAATACGAAAGGAAAACAAAAGCACACTTTTTCCAACATTAGTACTTTAAAAGGGTTAGTTTTATGCCACAATTGATGTAATTTATATGTTGCATTTTGCACACATCAAATACCCCCACACTTGAATCTTTGCTTGTCCTCAAGCAAAACTCTTTATAATGTGGCTTTACACTCTCAAATGGAATGGGTAGAAGAGAAGGTTTTTTGGGCTTGTCATAGAGTGTCGGGATTTTCAAGATTCTTTATTAAGTTTTATTTTTGTTTATTTACAATCCTATTCGTCATGATTTATTTAAAACTTTTCATAAGATAAATTACTTATTAGGGCATAACATGCCTCTTTAAAATTCTATTTATATACAAGTTCACATACCTCACGGGGGATCACTCAACACTCGGCCGAAGATGTATTTTAGTGAATCACTCGAGAGCGGCATGAAACTTACTCCTACCATAGGCTTGCCAAGCAATCAATCCTCCTCCTTTTTAACTATATACCTTTGTAAATATCAAGAGGACTTTTGGGTGAAGGGTTAGGCTTGGGTTAAAGGTAGGTGGTTGGGTTAGTGGTTAGTAGAAAAAGGGTGAAAAGCGTAAAAAGCGTCGGTTTTCGTAAGACTTTTTATTTTTGCAATTTTTATTTTGATGAAGCCATGATTCAAACAAAGTTATTTTTGATGAACTTGCTTGTTTATTTCTTTTGCTTCATCATCAACAAAATTTTATTATTATTATTATTATTTTTTTGAAACTCATACGAAAAACCGAGCTTGTTACTAAAACAAAGGGTTAAAAATAAAAAAGGTTTTGGTGGGTGAAAGGGTGTTTGGTTTGGGTTAAGAAATGAAAAGGTTTAGGCTCAAAGGGGTTAACTAGGTGGATTTTGGGTAGGTGGTAAAAAAAAATAATGGTGTAGAAATAAAAAGGGTTAGTCCTAATGCCTCCATCATTTACTTACTCGGGTTTAAGTTGGTAAGGACCGGGAATGTATCGTCGTGGCAAGTTCTAGAGTTGTAAGAACCAAGCGGCTATTCACACAAGAAACGAAAAATGAGCATTTAGTTTAAAGATATGTATTTGTATGCTCAATAAAGGCTCAAAACTCACTTTTGTGGGAATGGGTTTTTATGTGATCAAGTATATATAATTAAATTTTAACTAAGCTTGTCATGCCTTTTCATAATTTTCTTATGTTGGTTCTTTTTATCTCGACGCTATCGGTTGTAAATTTGTAAAAATATAACCTTTTTAGAATTTGAAATTCCCAAGTTAAACCTAGACAAGTAAAAAAATGAAATTTTTTGTAAAAAAAATGAAATTTTTTAAAAAAAAATTGGGGTGATTAGCGGTTCCAATAGAGTTTTGTGTAAGCTTGTAATTAGGACTTGCAAGATTCAAAGTTTTAGCATCCCCCCCCCCCCACACACACACTTAAATTACACATTGTCCTCAATGTGTCCCAAAAATAAGTTTTTAGGTTGATTGAATGTGTAAAAGGTGTGAAAAAGCAAAATTTTATGTTACTGGGCGTCTGGACACGGCCCCGTGTTCAGGTGCCAGTAACAAAAAGTTGAACAAAAGAAACAGAAGCCTAGACACGGGGGCTTGTTGGGTGAACACGGCCCGTGTCCAGTTTACCTGAACTGGGTATTTTCTGCAGACTGTGCAGCACGGGGCCGTGTTGGGCGGGCACAGCCCGTGCTGAACCTGTTGTAATGAAGAAAATTTGTCAGATGGCCCTGTTTTCGTGCATGGGGTGCTGGTCCAAGTTTCCCTTGTTATCCTTCACCATCCCGAGTGTGTTTTATTCCTGAAAATTTAAACTAAACTAGAAAACATAAAAAATAATCTAAACTAAACTAAGGATAGTTCCGCGGAATGCCTCCGTGGTGCGCCACGTTTATAAGGGTCCTTGGCTAGACCCAAAGCCTGGTCATATGTTACCCAAGTGAGATGTTTTGCATCCCATGCTATACCGTCGGAGAGCATCATCCAAGCTTGAGTCAATGACCTTCATGTAGTTGACCGGGTCTTCGTCTTCTACTCTTTTTCCGACTCCAAACTTTACTTCCTCGTCCCCAACCCTTAATGTTAGTGTTCTATCATTCATATCTACCACTGCTTGGGCCGTAGCTAGGAATGGCCTTCCTAGGATGAGTGGTACTTCAGTATCTTCCTCCATATCTAGTATGACAAAGTCGGCCGGAAAGACAAATTCGCCGACCTTGACCAATAGATTTTCAGCGACACCTTGTGGATATTTGACGGATCTATCGGCGAGTTGTATGCTTATTTTTGTAGGACTTTTTTTTCCTAAGCCGAGTCGATTGAACATTGATGAGGGCATGAGGTTGATGCTTGCCCCGAGATCGGCTAGTGCATTTCGAATGGGGGATTTCCCAATCGAGCAAGGAATTGTGAAGCTTCCAGGGTCAAGCTTCTTTTGCGGGAGTTTGTTGAGTAGTAAGGCTGAGCATTCTTCACCTAAGTTAACTAATTGCAATGATTCAATTTTCCTTTTATGAGTGAGGAAGTCCCTCATAAATTTTGAATATTTAGGCATTTGAGTTAGGACTTCGAAAAACGGAATATTAACATGCAATTGTTTTAGTAAATTTTCGAACTTTGTGAATTGCTTATCGGTCTTTTGACGAATTAACCGACCGGGGTATGGAACAGGAGGAGTCTTAGTAGGCTCTTGAACTGGTGGAGAAGCCTTTTCTTGTTGGGGCGCGGGTGGAGTTGTGGTTTGGCTAGATTGGCTTCTTTCAGTTTATGGGAGTGGAGCCTCTTCGGGACCCATGGTACGGTTTCTCAATGTTATGAGATGTACTTGCGCCTTTGGGTTGGTCTCGGTATTACTCGGTAACGCGCCTTGTGGTCTCTCGGAGAAATTTTGAGCTATTTGATTTAATTGTTTTTCAATGTTTTGAATGCTAGCTTGTTGATTTCTAAAATTCGATTCCAATTGCTGAAATCGATCCGAGTTTTTCTTTTCGGTGTCGGAGATGAGGCGAGATACAGTATCTTCAAGCCTTTCTCGTCCACCTTATTGTTGAGAAAAATTTTGTGGTTGTTGAAAGTTAGTTCGTTGGTTTTTTTGGTTACTACTATTGCCGGGATCTCTCCAACCAAGGTTTGGGTGGTTACGCCATCCTTGGTTGTAGGTACCCGTTGGAGGACCCGACGGCCTAGGTCTGTTATCAATGTAGTTTACCGTTTCCGTTTGATCATCTAATTCTTTCATACAACTCCAATTTTCATGTGGTCCACCACATCCTTCACAAGCCATAACCGAGACCGTTTTTGCCATTTCTAACTTTTTGATTTTTGAAGAAAGGGCCTCGATTTGGGTTTGTAAAGAAGTGCTTTCATCAACCTTATGGGCGCCCGGGGCAATAGATTTATTTCCTCGGGGAGTGTGCCATTGAAAATTGGTTTGAGCAATTTCCTCAATTTGATTATATATTTCTTTTGGGCGACGATTACCTAAAAGTCCCCCGGAGCTAGAATCAAGTGTTTGCCTTGTGTGTGGCAACAACCCATTGTAGAAAGTGGATACTTGTTGCCATACCGCAAGACCATGATGAGGACACTTTCTTAGTAGCTCCTTGAACCTTTCCCAAGTTTCATATAAGGATTCCCATCTTCTTGTGAATATGTATTAATTTCAGTCATTAATTTAGCCGTTTTAGCAGGAGGGAAATACTTATATAGAAACTTTTGGGCTAGTTCATCCCAGGTGTTTACCGAGCCAACTGGGAGGGTATTAAGCCAAGCCTTAGCTCGGTCTTTTAGTGAAAATGGAAACATCCGAAGGCGGATGGCGTCGTTTGATGCTCCATTGATCCGAAAGGTATCACATATTTCTAAGAAATTAGTAATATGTAGATGGGGATCCTTGTCCGCAAGCCCATGGAAGGTTGCGGAGTTTTGAAGCATTTGTATCAAATGTGGCCGAAGTTCGAAGTTATTGGCTTCGACATTCGGTGCATTGATAGCAGCACCGAGATTACCTACAGTGGGTCGTAGGTAATCCATGAGGGTACGTTGGTCCGCCATTGGAAGTGGGTCCCCCGAAACTTTCTCTTGGTTTTTAGCTTTAAGTCGTTTTCTGAGAAAGCGTTCGGGTTCTTCTAGAGGTTCTTTTATGTCTCTACTAGAACTGGAGCTCATACACTACGTAGGAAGTTCAAATGTGGCCCCTGGGTTCCAAGTCCTGCAATAAAAACAGAAAAGAACGTTGGTCAGAAGGTTCACCACAGCCCCGTGCTCAGCGAACACGGCCCATGGTCGGAGATACAATGATTGTTTTCCGGATCCCTGTTACTGGGGAATTGGACACGGCCCCGTGTTGCACCGACACAGCCCCGTGCTCAGCTCTATGTAACTCGGAAAATAAAAACTGCCAGTAACAATGTTGGGCACGGCCCGTGTCCGACCAGGCACGGCCCGTGCTGAACTCTGCAGAAGCTGAAAAACTAAGAAAAATCCTAAAAAAACAGAAAAAATAAAAACGATTAGGCCGTTGATTCCTAACTTTCTTAAAATCCTCGTGTCCCCGGCAACGGTGCCAAAAACTTGATGTGCGTAAAGTGTGATATAAATTTAAGTATATTTTAAGCCCTTTTTACACGTTAGTCAAGTTTTAAATTTATAAAACACGATATTTTACTAACACCAAACACACATATGGGCAAATGCACCCATCGTGAGCGTAGTATAGTGTTGGCAAGATACCGAGGTCGTCCAAGGACACAAGAGCTTTTAGTACCGGTTTATCCTCAACGTCTAATCAAATCAAAAGTTTAGAAAAAGGTTTTAAACAAGAAAAATAAAACTAACTAAAATGCTTAAAAATAAAATAAAAGAAAAAACAGATAGACAAGATGAATCACTTGGCTCCGACTCGTGTTTAGTGTAACCTTAGATTATTTCCGCACTTTTGCACTATTTAAGAGATTATCTTAGTTATTGTAGTAGGCCCCTCTTTTGAAGGTGACGTTACCCTCAACCCAGTAGTTTGAGTCAGCAAGGATACAATCCTAAAGGGTCGGATTATTAAAAGATAATTAATTAAGTTATTAATGCGTATTATGGTAGGCCCCTCTTTTGAAGGTGACGTTACCCTCGGCTAAGTAGTCTGAGTCAGCAGGGATACAGTCCTAAGTAGCCGGGTTAAAGTATTAATAGTAGCTTACATATGAGGGGATCAAAGAGTTTGGACCCCCGCCATCCAATACCGGTGAGTATTGAAGGAGGTCCTACTAAATTTGACCCAGGTCCTTGCAGGATCTATACACTGAACAAGGCAAGACTCTTACCAAACCGTTCCCTTAACCCCCGACCAGGTAGCCAACATACCTCCATATAGACCGTGGAGATATGAATGGTGAAAATCTTTTATTTTATATAGACAGTAAAATAATGCCAAGACACCACGGAAAAACGATAAGGAAGAATCACCTTCAACATAAGAAACTAGTTATTAAAGTCATTAATACATAACCAAGTAAAAAGTGCGAAAAGATTAAAAATAAAAAGTATTACACTAGACATTTGTCTTCACCAAGTGATGTAAGAGACTTAGGCAAACATGGCCTTTGATTGTCAAGAACTCTTACGATCAATCTTGGAACCCGAGACGACTCACACACTCTATGATGGACAATGGATGATGGTGTTATGATGGTGGTGGGTGGTGGGTGAAGTGTGAGAGAGGTGGTGTGCCAAGGGATGGTTTGCGAATGAGCCAAGCACCCCTATTTATAGCCTAAACAGTAGCTCGGGCACGGCCCCGTGTCCAGTGGGCACGGCCCCGTGTCCATCCTTCTTCTCTGTCTTCATTAATTGCTCTTGTCTGCATTAGTTGACCACAGCCCCGTGTCCGCTGGGCACGACCCCGTGTGCAGAAGCATATCTGTACTATCAAGATTTGCCTAGATTCTGTGAATCTTATAGTTGACCACGGCCCCGTGTCCGCTGAGCACGGCCCCATGGTGGGCGATGGAAGCTTTTACAGCTTTGTCTTTTATGCTGACACTTGGGCACGCCCCAGTGTTCACTGAGCACGGGGCGTGTTCAGCCTTCTGTTCTCTTGTTTTGCTTTGGAAGATGCTTTCGGGGAGGTTGGGCATGCCACATTTGTTCCTTTTCTTGTATTTTAGTTAGATTTAGCTGCCTTTTTGCTTTTTTTGTTAATTTAAGCTCATTTAATCCTGAAAATACAAAAGGAAGACAAAAGCACACTTTTTCCAACATTAGTACTAAAAAGGGTTAGTTTTATGCCACAATTGATGTAATTTATATGTTGCATTTTGCACACATCAAGATCTGATCAAGAAAAGATAGAGTCAGATTGAGATCCTGGAAAAGAGAAGAGAAGATAGATTGAGTTTTAGAAGCCCAAAGACTGATAAAGACTGAAGATCTGTGAAGGCTCGACACTGAAGACTCGTCAACATCCGAGGGGGAGTCTGTTAGTGCATACGTCTGTCGACTTCGTCTTGTATCGAGTCTTGTATTAGAAATGTTAGATCAGGGCACGTAGTACGAGAAAAGTGAGTTTATAGGTATTTCGCATGAAATGACACAGAGGTCATTTCATACGAAATTAAGTTGTGATTCTGCATGAAACTAATTTCGTTTGGATGATTTCATGCGAAATCAGATTTCGCTTGAGCAGGTTCATGCGAAATACCAACCCCTATAAATAGATGTCATACGAAATCATTTGTAATGTTCATGTTTCCGGTACCGAAGTGTTGCCGACGTGTCTACTGATCTGTAAACGTGTTATATCAATAAAACAAGACAATTAGAAGTGAATCAAGTTGTTACAAAGTCTAAACAATGAATTCCGCCTCTGTTTAGACCATGAACTCTTCTGATAGACTCGTTTGGGTCACAACTCGATCCTATAAAGATAAACATAAGTTTTAGTTGAAAAGTCTAGATTTAGTAAAGATCTAGTGTAAAACACATGAAATTTCCTTAGATCCGAGCTAGATCTTGGCAGAAATGACATCACACCATAGTTGGTATAAATCACCATGATGACGTCACCATCAAGAGCTCAAATCTTAGAGATTCCATGGTGAAAAGTGAGATTTCAAAGGAGATTCATGTGGAGTATGATGTGTAGATCAAAGATGTACAAGAATCTAGTGTAAAACGTACCGGAATCGCCTAGAAATGGAAGAAAAGTGCTGAAAATGAGGAAGAGTGCGTGCTGATCGGATAAGGCTGTCACATCAGTGAAGGACTGATGTGACAGGCCTATTTATAGTGTGGAAGGGGAGTTAGGGCGGTGTGCACTAGGGTCGGATGGAAACTCGATCGAGTGGCCATCCGATCGGTTGGTCATCCGATCGGATGGCGATCCAATCGGATGGTCATCCGATCGGATGGCGATCCAATCGGATGGTCATACAATCGGATTGCCACTCGGTCAATCCCATCTTTTCCGTTTTGCCATCTTTGATTCGTTTCGCGAGTTAGGTTAAGCGTTGCATATTATTGGATAATAGTATAACTAGATCATAAACACAAAAAGATTTTAAGTTCCATAGTTTCCGCCAGTGATAAGACTCCAGTCCCTCGTTCAACCAAGTCTCAATTTTCACGAGCCTCAAGAGTCAAGCACCAAAGTATCAAGAGTCAAGAGTCTAGTCTTCCAAGTATCAAGTATAAAATGTGAAGAATCAAGCATCAAGTATCTAGTTTTAAGTGTCAAGCCTCATAGTATCAAGAATCAAGTATATAGCATAAGATCCACCAAGTATCAAAAGTATCAATGACCACATAGTTCAGGGATTGAAATTGACAATATCTAAAAGTCTAGGGACGCAGGTGTTACAACTAGTGGGCAATAATACTCGGGATATAATACCCTTATAAAGCGAAGCTCTGCCTCGTCGTAAGTATTATAACCCTATTTGTTACCCTACACGATCGATCTAGGGCTCCGTAACGCATGTCAAGGCTCTGCTTGACTTAGTCGTTGGAGTTTTGTCTCGTGTTACACATTATTGATCTAGGACTCCGTACTGCATGTTGTAAGGACCTGTACAAAATTGTCCCAAAACGCTCCGTAAGTAGAAACCCGAACCCCTAAAACCCTAATTCTTATGAAAAACCAAGAAATTCAATTTTATTGCTTTGACGCGGGCCGCGTAAGCCTTAAGGAAAGCTTACACGGGGCGCGACAACTTGGTAAGTCTCCGGATAAGCTTCAAGCCATGTGTCAGACACGTGGCAGACCTACGGGGTGACACGGCAGCCCTAGCCGTAGCTAGGGTGGCCCTCGCGAGCCGCGTAGGTTATTGTTTGAGTTTACGCGGGCCCTTGTAAAACCCAAAATTCAGCTATAAAAGGGACGTTGCATGGCATTGCTTCTGTGTTCGAAAATTTCTTTTAAAAACGTCCAAATTCTGTTCAAATCTAGTGTTTAAGGGTCGAAACGCTGCTAAGATTACAGGGTAATAACTCGATCACTGCTACGATACAATGTCCGATCGATTGAAACCGATCCGATGGATTTTAAGTGCTGCCCGAATCCAGGCTATACTTTATCATTCGTCGTGAGGGTTTTGATTTCGTGAGCTTATCGTAAATGTTGTATTAAGTTACTAACCTAGTTTCGTGTGCATTACTATTTAACTAGGTTACGAGTCTAAATTAGTAGGCAAAACTCTGTCTAGTTAAACTTGCAATGTGAGTCATTCTCTTTTTATCAAAAGTGTTTTACAATACCCTAATGTTTTCCAGTTATATGTTACAGGGATTAAGTCTTTGTTATCTTAAATTACTGGCAGTAAGTGGGGTATTGTGCACAATGACTACTGTTTAAATCACTTTTAGGTGAAAGGACCTAAATAGTGATATACGTCACTTTTGGCTGAAAGGACCCAATAGTAATATGACCACAGTCATAGATCCGGTCGAGTGACAACTGAACCAGCTAATTATAACATAGGGGCAATTATAATCGCTCTTAATACTGTAATCTATAACAATGTGTCGTTTTATGCAAATTGAATGACTCGCCAGTATTTCCCCGCTGATAAAATCTTTTTAAACATGTTTCAGGTGATTTATTGTGAACCAGGGAAAAGTGCCGCGTAGCACTATCAGCTTGGATAAAGTGGCTCGGTAAATAAATAAACATGTTTTTGTAACCAGGGAATTTCCCAGTAAAATTCCTCTATTGTAAACTACGGGGTTATCCCGAAACTTGAAATAAAATAATCGGGTATTTTCAGTTTTAAAAGATCCTGTTAAAATTTCTGCTGCCAAAATTAAATACCATGGGTTTTCTGTCTCGCGACAATCGAACCAGGAAACTGGATCGGGGGCCGTGACACATGTCAAGGCTCTGCCTGACTCAGTCATTGGAGTTCTCTCTCGAGTTGTACGGTTAATGTGATTTGGGTTATTTTACCAACGCGTGTGCATTGTTTAATTTTAATAGATAATAACCAGGAGATACACCAGGAAGATTTAGTTTTACCTAACTAAACAATGTGAGTACATCTGCTTTTTTTGCCACCTTTTGTAAATTACTTTTGTGAGTCAAAATGTTTTACCAAAACCTCAAATGTTTAAATTACAGTAATTGAGTATTTGTGATTCTACAATTACTACCGGTATGTTGGGGTTTTATATACATTACTTGAAAATCGTTACTATTGGAATAGTAGCATGACCACAAGTCAGGATTGACAGTAGCAAAGGGGTAATTGGATAGATATAAACAAATGTAATTGCGGACGCCCTCAATACTGTAAAGATTTGAAGTCATAAAACTGTTTTGATTAAATTGGGATGCACTCGCTAGTATTTCTTGCTGATAAAACCTTTTTAAAACGCGTTTCAGGTAACTTATTGTGAAGCTAATAGAAGCCAGCTAGAAAGCACTGGAGGCTTGGAAAAGTAACTATAAAAGTTACCTAAATAAAAAGGAGTTTTTTCATTTGATAAACTAGGGTTTATCCCTATAAATGTATTATAATGAAAAGTTCGGTTTTATCCTGATTGTTTATTATAAAAAGTTTGGTGTTTAACATTGATAAAACATTTCCTAACTACGGTCCTGACGAAAGTTTTCCGCTGCCATATTAATAAACACCGATACCACCGGCTCTGAGTGCTGGCGGCCGCCCGCTTCCCGGAGCAGTGGTCGGGGGTGGCGACAGAAGGTGGTATCAGAGCTACAGGCACTGGTTTAAGCCAATGAAGTGTTCTGCTGGTGACAACTGTCAAATTTGCATACATCCTTACAATTATTAGATAATGATTAGTGTTTACTGGCTGTGCTAAATTACAATTTATTTACTTGAATTGCTTCTGCTTATTACCATATACATACATGTGCATCATATATTGCTCAAAGTCATGTCATTATTGCATGAGAACTTCATTGACTCAAAAGATGCACGAAATACAGTAAGCACAGTTATCCGGCAAATCAGAAAAACGCTGACAGAGTTCAGTAGATAGACAGACATTGTATTGAGACATGAAATGAGCCAGAAATAAAGTATTACACTAGTATAGTGTGTAGGAAAGTAAGGATCACAAAAACTGCCTTTCCTAAAGATAATTTAAGTGCCGGAAAGTGCCTAAAACTTACATAAACTGAGGAATTCTGCAGAAAATCAGCACAATTCAGCTATAACCAGCTATTTAACACAATAATATCATGCAAAATTTATGTTTTGTTGTCCAAAACAACTTACAAAGTGTCGGGAATTAAAACTGCCACAAAAGGTGCATCATACTTAGTGAAACTGCGCAATTCAGCACTTTAACGAACCGAACAACCGGACAATAACCGGGACGTCAAAATTTTACTAGAAGTAATGTTTTTATGATATTAAGCTAGTATTGGTGGTAGAACGCCTTAAAAATAATAAACACACCTAAACATACTTAAACCTTCTAGTTTGCACTTTAAACCCCCAACTTCTAAAATTTTACACTTTACCCCCCCCCATCAAAACCTGGCCCAAGTGGCCCCCACATGGGATTTTGTGTGTATATTTTATAAGATTATGTAGGGGAATATACCAACAAATATGCTATATGCTATCTTAATTTGGAAGGAACATGAATATAAGATTTATAAATTTCACAACACTTCAACATCACAAAACATCTCCTTCTTCTCCTTGCTAACTCACGGCCACCACCTCATCTCCATACATCTTCATTTTCAATCCAATCTCAAGTAATCCAAGGCGATTCTAAGGTATCTCTGGCCTATCTAAGAAGGGTGCAAGAAACGGAACTTGAGGGACCTCTCTCTAGTGCTTTTATCCATTCTATTTGTTCCATTGATCATCCCTAGCCTTGAGCTAGTGGTAAGAACCATTATCTTTCCATTTTACTTCTATTTTTGGTGGTTAACAGATGTTACATTAAGTTAATCTTGAAGAACACTAAAGATCATGAGAAGTAAATATGAACATAAGCTTAAAATGTGAAGTAATCTTGATGAATATGAGTTGTTATGCTTGCTGATCTTTGATTGTTTGTAAAAATGATGATGATCATCATAATATCTTGCAAGATCATGATTAAAAACATAGTTTAGCAAGATGTGAAAGTAGAAATTGTTGTAGGATGATGGATCATCCACATAAAGATCATGAACTTGAAAGAATACTTTGTTTTCTTGAAAATTAATGGACAAAGTAAGTTGTTAAACATATAGATCTAAAGATTTATAAATGGTATTTCAAAGGAACCAAGTTAAAAACATAAGTTTCATATAATCTTGGTTCTTACATAAACAAGACTTGTTTTTAGTAATTAACCAAGTGTAGAAACACTTGTGTAATAAGAAAATTTCATAAAGAAACATTTTTATAAAACATGATTATAAGTTGTAAACATCTAAATCATTCAAGAATGAAGTTTTTAAATAAACAACCACACTTTAAAAGGTAACTAAACTTACTAAACACACTATCAAGTTACTACAAATTTTTATAAGTGAGACTTGAAAATATATTATTTTGGAACTTATATGACAATACGAATATTTTTGCCAAAGGTACAATTATAAATAATTTTTCTACGTAATATTCCATAGAATATATATTTTGTAAATATATATTGGTGGACATTTATTAGAAATAATATTCCGGAAAGTTTAATATAAATTTAAGTATATGAATACTTAATGAATACAATAAAATACGTATTCTCACACGTATAAATACACACCGGAATACGACCCTAATGCATGGCAAGACTATACAAGTGAAAGATACCCACATCCTTGGGAAGAATATACAAGTATAAATACTTGGGAAGTATTAAGTTGATATATATATTGTTTTAACAATTATTCCAAAATTTAATAAATATAATTTAAGTTAAAATATTTATTATTTTGAAAAATAATTATATAACTTGGGATAATGATGAAGACACTTGGAAACGTAACTCAAATGCACTAATTAATACTAAGTCAAGGCACGACCCGTTCGTCTAATAAGACCATAGTACATTGTAGGTAGTCGTGTACTCCAGAGGAAACTTTGAGTTACAGGCAGATTTGAAGAACGCAAACCTGTGAGTTCATGTCCCCCTTTTCTTTTAACTGTTTTCAGTTTTATAACTTCGGGGGTGAAATACATGTTACAATTGTTTACAAACATTCTCAATTGGTATGGTTAGCTAAGGAAGGGTACTTCTTGATCATGTGAGTGGTAGGCATAACACTTAAGGCCATTAATCCTCGTTGTAGGACCGAGGGACATGAGTGATAGATCTATTCGGGTGTAGCAAGCCCCACCTAAGCGCACGCCGAATGAGCCATGTGGTGACTATGTCTTACAGCTGGAAGCCCGGTGTAAAGTTTGCTAGGTTTGAGTTCCCTGCATCACGTCACAAATATTAATGTATTAGCTACACATTAATTGATCTGTTTTTCCTTGTTGCTTTCATACCGGGTTTTCGAGTACATACAAACATACTTACAAATGCTTCAAAGGTTTATTCACAAACACACACATGAACTCGCTCAACTTTTGTTGATGTTTTCAAACTACATGTATTTTCAGGAAATTAAGTATGGATCTGGCGGGCGTTGGAGTTTCAAGTCATGTAGAGAATAAAAGATGTCATCCGTGTCTTAGGGTTTGGTTAGTGTGTCTTATCCTGGACAGGACACATCTTTCAAAACCTGGTTTTAACTAAAGTCTTTTGATGAGCCCTTATGGAACTCTAAACAATTTATAAGGTTTGTAACTCGGATTTTAAGTCTATGTTTCAAGACAATGATGATGTAATGTTTTAAAATTTAATTAATGGATGAACATCTTGGATTTATCATATAGTTGTTTGTTATGGTTGAATGCAATGATATTAAGCAAGTCACACCAAATCACGCTTCCGCAAAAGTCAGGGTATGACAGTGTGGTATCAGAGCTTCGATTGTAGCAAACTAGGGTTCCTTCTCGAGTCTAGACTACAATCATTAGGGCTCTCACGAAAATATTTTTATGACATGTTTTCATTGCATACACGAAATGCCCGGATCCAGGGAAACAAACAATTTTTATAAAGAAAAGACACAAAACACATTTCAAGGTTTATGTTTGTGGTTCAGTCTGAGAGGCTGGGTGTTTCAGTCTGAGAGACTGGGTGGTTCAGTCTGAGAGGCTGGTGTTTCAGTCTGAGAGACTGGGTGGTTCAGTCTGAGAGGCTGGGTGTTTCAGTCTGAGAGACTGGGTGGTTCAGTCTGAGAGGCTGGGTGTTTCAGTCTGAGAGACTGGGTGGTTCAGTCTGAGAGGCTGGATGTTTCAGTCTGAGAGACTGGGTGGTTCAGTCTGAGAGGCTGGGTGTTTCAGTCTGAGAGACTGTGTGGTTTAGTCTGGGAGACTGGTTAGTTTAGTCTGGGAGACTAGGTGGTTTAGTCTGGGAGACTGGTTAGTTTAGTCTGGGAGACTGGTCAGTTTAGTCTGGGAGACTAGGTGGTTTAGTCTGGGAGACAGGTTAGTTTAGTCTGGGAGACTGGTTGGTTTAGTCTGGGAGACTAGGTGGTTTAGTCTGGGAGACTGGTTTGTTTAGTCTGGGAGACTGGGTGGTTTAGTCTGGGAGACTAGGAAGGATAGAAAGTTTCATGAAGAATAATGTGAATACATGATTACATGATGAATTTTCTTTGCTTGCAATACACTAAGTGTTAGTGATTACTATGGATATACATGCTATGACTATTATGTACCGACACACATGTCACCTTCTTCAGAGAGCGAGTTGTCAGATGTTGACGACCCTATGGCCACCGCCACAGATAATGAGACTGCACATGCGCCAGAGATATTTACGTCAGACACTGAGAGTAACCCTGACATGCTGACCAAGGATGAGGACGACCTCCAACCATTCGCGCTACCAGATCTTGGTGATGATTTACGCTTGCTGATGGCTCCCCTGACGAGGATCCTTTTGTCACTCTTGTTTCGGTCCATGACCACCCCATCACTGGTCATTCCGATGGTGAGCCTATCATGACTCCGATCCTCGACGCCGTACCTCTCGTGGTCATTCCTCTCGAGGATCTGCCTTTTTGACGATTTGTTTGATGATAACGTTGATTTGTTTGTTGACGATCCTCCTGTTGACGTCCAGGGTGATGGAGAGATAGTTGAGGATGTCGTTGCTATTCTACCTCCTGAGACTCCTGCCATTGAAGTATCCTCTGCTTCCATTTTACACTCGATTTCAGACTCCTTTGAGTCTGTGACATCTGCAGCCTTACAGACGGCCGGATTGCAGCTTTCTACTACTGACTCGGATGACAACACCGCTATGTCTGCCGCACTATCACCTGCTCGAGATCCCACACCTCCACACAACCCAGAGCCTGCTCCTAAGCTAGCTTCTGTCCCTTTTGGGTCAGCCTGATGATGCGCCTATTGATCTTGAGCCGATTCCTGATCCTGACCATGTTTCCTTTAGTTTACCAGACATTGCACCCCTTATACCTGATCCAGTTCCTGCATCTGTTGATCCTCCTTTTGTTGAGCTATTTATTCCCCCACCTGCACCAGCGGATGTTGCTCCTTTTCCCACTATGGAGACCGACGTCCATCGCACCAACATGTCTATCGTTTTTCTTTCAGGACATACCTGCACCCCGTTCAGAGGAAGGTACTTCTGGCCAACTCCCGCGCGATGATCCCTTTTACTTCAGCAGCATTTTCTCTGACCTCACAGGCTTCACCATTTTCTCCTCCCATTTCTTCACCGATGGACGAGCCATTCCGATGGTTCCTACCATACACTATGTTGATTCCAGACCCCTACCATCCCTCACATCATGGAGGCTACACACGGGATGAGTTGCTCCTTGAGGTTTTGAGTTATAGAGTTTTGGAGCTTAAGCTGACATCACGTCCTCCACCCTGTCAATGCCAGTATACTTTGATCCTCCACATTCATCACTGTCTCCTTTTGCACTCTCACCTGTTGCCCTTACACCTTTCCTAGGTGTTGATGCTCGTTTCTCTACTACCAAGCAGCAGACCAGATACTTACTTCGCCATATATACAAGCTCGAGGAGAATCTCGCACATGTTAGCAGTTGCTTTTTCTTCCCTCCTCCACCACAGTCACCAGTATAGTTGGTTCTGGTTTTATACGGATTACATTACTTTTGGGTAAAGACACTACTAATGAACCAAGATTGTGGAGGCTTTTGAAGACCACTTTTGACCACGTGATTTTGGTATATTCATAGACTTATTGGACAAGGTTAGGGTGACCCTGTGTCCCTTGTGATGTGATACACTTTGTAGACAATGTGATTGTGGTCGGTAAATAATGAAAGCTCAGTCGCCATGTCCTCACTAAGCACGTTGTTGGTCTGCATATTTATGCTATAATTGTGATGCTACGTGCTTACTTGATATGTTCTCATTAAATATGTCTTCATTTACATGTTTGTGCTATAATTGTGATGTTATATGATTGCTTGCTATGACGATTGCTTATATACATATGTATACGCACCTCCTAGGTCTTATTCGTTAAGTAGAGACTTATGTGCCTGTGTCCTTAATAAGACCTGACCTAACCGATCTTCTTCTTAGAAGATGTCGCTTCAAAGGAACACCGATACCAACAACCCTCTGCCGACGACAGAGGCGAAATTACAAGAACGCATCTCACTGGCCATCGCACAGCATGAGGCCCTTCGCTCCAAACGCAGCGGAGGTACCTCAGGAAATAACTCACCTAACGGTAATTTTTAGTCACTTACGACACATTACAAAACGTTTGGACATTTCTAAGGGTGCTTTGCTAATTCCTTATGTGAATGATGTTGTGTATGTCGCAGGCTGCACCTACAAGCAGTTCTTGAGCTGCAAGCCCCGAGATTTCGGCGGCACTGGGGGTGCCATAGCCTTTGTGCGTTGGGTTGAGAAGACGGATTATGTTTTGAGTTTGAGCAAATGTACTCCAGAGCAACAAGTCATGTACATATCTTGATTGTTTCTAGATGGGGCTCTGTCATGGGGAACCTTCAGGTTCGGACGTTGGGTAAGACTGCTGCGTATGCTTTGACGTGGGACGAACTGAAAGAACTGATGCGTAAGAGATATTGATCGAGGTCAACAGTCCAGAAGTTGGAGACTGAACTGTGGAACTTGAAAATGGAAGGTTCAAAGATAGCTGAGTATGTGCAGAGATTTCACGATTTATCACAAGTTGCTCCGCGTCTGGTGGAACCAGAGTTTAAGAGGATCGAACGCTTCATCGGGGGATTGTCACCTCAGATTCTAAGGCTGGTGACAACATCTAAACCTCCAACGATCACCGATGCTATCGACTTAAGTATGGCGCTCACTGAAGAAGTGGTTAGACTTTGAAAAATTTTCCACTTCGGAAGAGAAAAAGGAGACTCCTGTAGAGCCATCTGGAGATAACAAGAGAAAGTTCGCAAATTTCAAGAAGAGTACTCGGGCGAATAGCAAGAACATGGCCAAAAAGGGAAAAGAGTACATGGGTATCCTACCTAAGTGCGACAATTGTCGACGTTATCATATCGGGCGATGCAGATATGGAAAATGTGAAAACTGTGGCAAAGTGGGGCATGTCAAGGAAACTTGTAGGCAAGGTACTGAACGTGGAAATGGAGGCTAAGATGGTAGCAAAAATCTCGAAGGAAACAACGACAACAACGACTATCAAGGCAGGAAGAGTGACAAACGAAAGCGTGCTCAAGGTTGTTTTAACTGTGGAGACAAGAGGCATTTCAGAAAATATTGCCCTAAAAACAATCAGGCACAAGGATGAAAGCTCAATAGCAGAGCTAGGGGAGCATGCCAGAATCCAAACGCGGTCATCGGTACATCCCATATTAGTCAACGTTATGCATCGGTGCTACTTGATACTACTACAAATTTTAGCTTCGCATCTCTAGAGTTGAAAGCATGCTTGGTTTAGTAGCAAGTAAGTTAGATAACACGTACTCGATAGAACTAGCTAAAGGAAAGCTTCGACATGGTAATTGGGATGGATTGGTTTTCGAGCAATCAAGCGGAGATTGTTATTCGCATCCCGATGGCAAACGAAGAGACGATCGTGATTTGGGAAGCAGGATACGCCCCTATGGATTATCAGTCATTGAAGACATGGAAGTTTTCGCGCAAGGGATGTGTTGCCTTTTTCTTTTGGCTCGTGACGTGGACAAAGAAGCCGAAGAACCTAAGCTCGAAGATACCCCTGTGGTAAGGGAATATCCTGAAGTCTTCCCCGAAGACTTGTTAGGATTACCTCCTCAACGACAAGTTGAGTTCCACATTAACTAGGTTCCAGGCATTGCGCCTGTAGCTAAGACATCCTATCGACTTGCACTTCCTGAGATACAAGATTTGCCAATGCAGCTTCAGAAGTTGCCAGATAGGGGATTTATAAGAAGCTTTTTGCCCTAAGGAGTTTCAGTACTGTCCGTCAAGGTGAAGGACGGTGATTCTCAAATGAGCATCAACTACCAGAAGCCGAACAAGCTAACCAACAAGAATCGGTAACTCTTGCTGAGGATTAACGATTTATTTAACTAACTACAAGGATCCAACTACTATCCTAAGACTGATCGTTGATCAAGTATCATTAGCTGTGAATTCAGTATAAAAGCGTACCAAGTACAGTGAGACAACAACTTGTTTTAAGCATACACTAAAATTGTGTTTCCTACACGATACACAATTTTTTTTTACACAGAATACGAAACTTTGAGAACCTAGAAGACATGTACTTAGGACCTTTGGGAACTGAGGTCAAAACTCATTAAAGGTTATCACATCGAAACTGCGTCTATTAACTAGAGCAAACCCCATATTTCTGACATATATACTATTTCAGTTAACCAAACAGATAAAGCACTCAAATCTCTATTGAAATTTCCACTTTTGTTTCTAACAAGTATAATTTTGCATCTCTACTTCTCCTAATGATGGTTGCATCATAACAGTTTTCTTCATTAAAGCAAACACTTCTTTGCCTCGATACTTGATCATTCCTTCATTATAGTGAATACTCATTGTTTCATTCCTTGGAATTCATATGTCACGCATGCACCATTTGTTACGCATGTGGTTTCGTTTCGGAAAAAGCGTTTCGTCAAAGTTCAAATATTAATTGCTAAAGCTAATTATCAATTTGTGATTCGAATGACCTACATTGTTGTAATTGTTGGCTCCTTTGCTATCAAGTCAACACACTTTCTTGAAACTTCTTTTCTTTCAAGTTACATTCATGGTTTATCTTCGTAACCATGCTGAGATTCCTTTGCCGATACATATGTTTATTGTCAGATTGCACTGAAAACAAGTTCAATTGCTTGAACCTGTCCATTTCGCATATTCAATTCAAGACGCCATATGATGTATTGAAAGTATCATATTCAAATTTATTTTTGCAAAAGTTCTTTTGTTTCGGGTCGTAGTAGACTCGTTTGGTCTACGACTCCACTAAATCGTTTGTTGGTTTCGACTCCTTGTGGTGATGCTTTCACAAAATTGAAGCTTGCGCTAATTTGGTTACGCACCTAATACACGGATTTAATTGTTTATTTATTGACTTGCTCTAAATCCGTTTTGTTTATCACGATTAAAGCGATCTCAACACAGTTATGTGTTAAGACAATGGTACATAGATTCATTTCATATCACGGTGTACCTCCTAACGATTCTTTCATCGTCGATCGAATGCCTTGCGGTACTTATTACTTCTTCGTCTTTGATCGGAAACAGTCGCTCTTTGATATTCTATATTCAATTGAAAGGTCCTACGATGCTATTTGAATCAAATCCTCAGGATTGTTTCATTACACTTTCATTTGAGCTCAAGCACGGTGAACTTGTTCGGTCACCGCTATTATTGAAATATGTCAATTACGACACCTTGTGGTGTCATTACAATTTGTAGCTTGTGCTAATCATGATCAACCGTTTCACACACAACTACCCATATTTTTGCTTAACTTGTCATTTAAACATTCTTGATGCAACTATGTATTAAGACAATGACACACCAGATTCGATTGTATTTCATTTCGGTGTATTTTCGCAATTCAAGAATGTCAACACACTAATCTTATCCATTTAATTACTCAAAAGTTGACAGATCATTTTCGTGTTACAATCATATTCGGGTTGTTGATTTTGAGTTCATATAGCGGATGCTATTGTTTCTGAAAACTCATTAGCATATTGTGATTGATTGCTTGAAATTCTATTCGTCGAAACTCCTTTGTTGCACCCCTGTTAACTAAGTTACACTAGACTATACATCTATACATGACATCAAATTCTGGAACACATACCTTTTAACCATTGGGTTCTTGTTGTTGTAATACGTTCCTGAATTCACTTGATTCGATTAAGTCTTGATTCGGTTTTGTGGTTATCTACCTCAGTATTATTACCCGCATAATGTCACCCTAAGGAGTTAAGGTAGTACAAATTTCGAGGACGAAATATTCTTAACAGGGGGAGAATGTGACAACTATCAAATTTGCATACATCCGTACAATTATTAGATAATGATTAGTGTTTAATGACTGTGCTAAATTACAATTTATTTACTTGAATTGCTTCTGGTTATTACCATATACATACATGTGCATCATATATTGCTCAAAGTCATGTCATTATTGCATGAGAACTTTATTGACTCAAAAGATGCACAAAATACAGTAAGCACAATTATCCGGCAAATCAGAAAAACGCTGACAGAGTTCAGTAAATAGACAGACATTGTATTGAGACACAGAATGAGCCAGAAACCAAGTATTACACTAGTATAGTGTGTAGGAAAGTAAGGATCACAAAAACTGCCTTTCCTATTGATAGTTTAAGTGCCGGAAAGTGTCTAAAACTTACATAAACTACAGAATTCTGCAGAAAATCAGCACAATTCAGCTATAACCAGCTATTTAACACAATAATATCATGCAAAATTTATGTTTTGTTGTCCAAAACAACTTACAAAGTGTCAGGAATTAAAACTATCACAAAAGGTGCTTCATACTTACTGAAACTGCGCAATTCAGCACTTTAACGAACCGTAACGAACCGAATAATCGAACAATAACCGGGACATCAAAATTTTACTAGAAGTAATGTTTTGATTATATTAAGCTAGTATTGGTGGTAGAACACCTTAAAAATCATAAAAACACCTAAACACACTTAAACATACTTAAACCTTCTACTTTGCACTTTAAACCCCCAACTTCCAAAATTTTACACTTTACCCCCCCCCCCCCCTCATCAAAATCCGGCCCAAGTTGCCCCCACATGGGATTTTGTGTGTATATTTTATAAGATTATGTTGGGGAATATACCAACAAATATGCTATATGCTATCTTAATTTGGAAGGAACATGAATATAAGATTTATAAATTTCACAACACTTCAACATCACAAAACATCTCCTTCTTCTCCTTGCTAACTCACGGCCACCACCTCATCTCCATACATCTTCATTTTCAATCCAATCTCAAGTAATCCAAGGCGATTCTAAGGTATCTCTGGCCTATCTAAGAAGGGTGAGCACCTCCACCCAAAAAACGACTGGGCAAACACTATAGACCCTACCGCTATCCTCATAAATTCAACCTAATCTTCCACTATTCTCCACCACCGTCGCCTTATCCCACCTTAAAAACCCTAATTGGCAGGTTCATGAACCACCGCCGTTATCATTCCCTTTCACCCTTGTTGAAGGCTCATCTGTCTCTTCAAACAACATTCCACCACTGTCGGAGATCTATGTCGCCGCCGTAGTTCCTCCTTGGTTCTAGGTCTGATTTGGGTGTGGGTGTGTGGTTATCGGAGAACCACCACCTCCTTCACCTTCTCCATCAGTTCTCTCTCTCTCTCCTCCCCTGATTTCGTTACCGTGCCGCCGCTACTGGTCTGATTTGGGTGTGGGTGTGTGGTTATCGGAGAAGTAGAGTGGCAGAGGGTGTGGTGTATGTGGTTTGCAGAGAAGAAGATTGGATTTTATCTGTGTTTTAGTGAGAGAGAGAGAGAGAGTTATATATATAATATATAATTAATTTTGTTTTAATTTATTAGAAGAGTAAATCAGAATGACCAAAATGCCCCTGCACTAAAGGACAA
>JARYGA010059018.1:0-61031 GCA_030545235.1 Helianthus tuberosus | reverse complement strand
CAGGAACATCTTCTGAAGAAGAAAAGAGAATTTGTTCAGAAATGTCACGGCCCCAGTCCCGGTTTGACCCGGTCAGGAGCCGCGGGACAGGAACCCGTGGTATCTATGATGCGACAGCAGAAGATTTTATTAGGATCTTTTTAAAACTCAAAATACCCCATTATTTTATTTCATCACTTGGGATAAACCCCGTTATTTTACAATAGAGGAATTTCACAAGTAAATTCCCTGATTTATTAAAACATGTTTATTCATTTTAACTGAGCCACCTCTTCAAGCTTGTTAGTGCTCCGTAGCACGTTTTCCTTGATTTACAGCAGGTCGCCTGAAACATGTTTTAAAAATATTTTATCAGCGGGGAAATGCTGGCGAGTTATTCAAATTTGATAAAACGACACATGGTTATAAATTACAGCATAAGAGCGATTACAATGACTTCTATCTTATTTTTATCTGGCGCCTTGTCACCTTGTGATGATGGTCATACCACTATTGGGTCTTTCCCCAAGTAGTGACATTTATCACTGTTAGGATTTATTAGCCTAACCCGTGAGAAATTAGTAATGTGCACAATACCCCACTAGCCAGTGATTAAGATAACCACGACTTACTCCCTGTAATTATAACATTTAAAAATGGAGTATTGTAAAATACTTTTAATAAAAGAGAATAACTCACATTGCAGATTTATACGGGCAGAGTTTAGCCTACTGATTAGCCTTTGTAACCTAATTTAAATAACATGCACACGAACTAGGACAGTAACTAATACAACATTTACGATAACTCACGAGATTAAACCCTGACAACGAATGACAAAGTGCGATACTTAAACATCCATCGAATTCACGACGAATGACAAAGCATAACCCTAATGTGGGCAGCACTTAAACATCCATTGGATAGTTTCAATCGATCGGACATTGAATCGTAGCAGCGATTGAGTTAATACCATATATCGTAGCAGCGCCTCGCTATAATAATTGAAATTTCGACTTTAGAGCAGTCTACTTTCGTTTTTGTGTTTGTTTTTCGATGTGACACCTGTGTCACTTCAACCATCAAACAAATGCCAAAACAATGAAATATTGTATTTCATACTTGGGATTTGTAAAAATATGTGTATCGTTTGCACATATCAACTCTTGTTCGATTTCAAGCTTTAAATCGCTTTCTGGAGGGTTATACGCGCTCTGATGCGTAAATATAACCAGTTAAATGAAACGAACACTCCAGAATAGTGAAATAGGCTTAACATACCTTAAATAACCTCCACATAACTTAGAAATAAGTTTTGGATGGTTTGGTGTGTTGAAATCAAGTTTGTTCGATCGCAGGGACTAATTGTGTCAAACTGCGAAACTATACCGATTTGTATAGTAACGAACCTTTCGGAACTTGATCATAAGTTAAATATGCCCTAAATATCCTTTACATAGCTTATAAATAGACTTTGAGGTGTTTGGTGCGCAAAAATAAACTTTTGGTCATTCAGGGACTAAAAGCGTCAAAAAGTGCATAAGTTTGCATTTTCGCGCATATCTTGCGTTCTGAATACATCCGGACATCCACAAATTTATATAATCATTAAAATATTTTATTTTAGTGATTGGCATGATAAAATTTAATTCGTCGCATAATTTGGATCGTTTTTGCGTTCGTTTCGACTTCTATCGTAATTAACCGAACAACGCAACCGTACGACCAAACGAGCCGACATCCGAGATATTTTTGAGCACATTTTAAGTTCCCTATACTTTAACTTCATTTTATAGCTTTGAAATGGGGTTAACGGGGTCTAAACGTGTCAAAAATGCATCGAAAACCAAGTTTGGGGCTTCAGGGGCTAAATCTGTCATTTTTTTAAGTTGCTGGTCTGCAGGTCCCTTACGGTCCATATGGACCTTTGCTTACGGTCCGTAAGCAGTGCCCAGCACATCAGAGTTGCAGAAACATTGAATCTGGTCATTTCCTCTTGTTCCAATGGTTTTGATCCATGGTTTTTCATGCTATGGGCTGTTTTGTGTGGAGAACAAGTCCCCCAATCTTTCTTTGAAAATTGTATGGCCAAGATCATTCCCTCTTCTCCAAGAAATGATCCTAACGGTTTTCGAAAAACTATATAAGGCCATGTCCCTCATTCATTTTCTGCACATTTGGTCTGAGTTTTCTCTAAGTGGTTGTGATTATTCACTACCTACCTGAGAATACTTGGAACCAAATCTATTTGGACCCTTTGTAAGTCCTCTTTCGTTCTTTTATCGCTTTCTAGCTTAAAAGTCAAACTTTGTTTAACTTTCTGCATTGACCAGTCTATGGTCAATGAGAAGTTCATTTGAACTTCGCAACGTGAGCGTAATCACGATGGTTATAGTCCCTAGTGACTATACCTACTGATTACCACGTTGTTTAGGTGTAGTGACGAGTCGTAGTTTCGGCCAAAATGCGTGTTTATGCGTATTTTGTAACCAAACTACTCTTAGGTATCAAAACCGTTTATTTTGATACCAAACCTGTTTTCTAACTTAACTAAACATGTTTTAGCATGTTTAGCTCGTCACTTTAAGTTTAGTGCTTATATAGAGTCGTAAGTCAAGCGGTCTAAACAACCGCTTAGACTTACAAACTAGACCCGTTTGGTCGATCTTTAGGATCCGACCAAACACATTAGGTGACCATAGTTGTATAGGGAATAACCTTCCGAGGTTATACCTTATGGTCACTTCGTTTAAGTAGTTGTATGATAGGTACTTTATATGCCTTAGGAAGATTACCAAAATACCCTTTTTATGCATAATTGATATTTAAGCATATGTAACCAAAACTTTTGTCACTTAACTGATTATGTAACATAATTAAGTATGTTAGGGCATATAATACTTGTCATAGGACTAGTTAGGCAGTCTGAACGCGTTATACGCGAACGATGCGTTAAAGTAGCATAAGCTACCTAAACGGGTCGTGATGCGTCGTAAGCACTTAGGATAGGTTTCCTTTTAGGATGTAGGCTTTGTTAGACCATATTATATGAGTTCCTATACTCATTTGGTTTACGAAACATCATCCTATCCGATCTTCCGAATTAGGTCTGGTTTATTTATGTAGTTACCTACATTAGGTACCGTTTGATTTCTAGGACTCCTCTAGCTTGCTTGGTAGTTGTTCAAGACTTCTAAGCACTCTCAAGTGAGTATATAGTCCCCTCTTTTACTGTTTTCAAACTGTTTTGGGGTGAAGCATGTGTACCTATCTGTTATTTTCATGTTTTCATAAGTATAATTGATTATACATATTTGTACTTATCTTTTTACAAACTGAATGATTATTTATGACTTAAACTCTAATTTTTCAAAGATTATAAAATAAATGTTTGGAATAGTACTTATTTTGTTCACCAGGCCGATTGGTAGTATGATATAGCGCTATAGGATTTGACACCCCATTCCTGTTGTCATGGAATGTCTGAAACCAATTTGTTTCTCCATCCAAATAGGGATTGCCTTTGTGGCATCTCTATAGTCTCACAGGTGTATTTTGATGCACTAGGTCTGAATGAATTCTTAAATCACATTATTTTTGTATATTTAGTTATACTCCCAAAAGTATAGTTTGATATGCTCTCATATGTGATATCGTACAAAACCAACATAAATTTTGTTAAAAATCTAAAACATAGTTTAATATGTTATTTGTAATCCAAAACATAGTTTAGTATGTTATTTGTAATCCAAAACATAGTTTAATATGTTATTTGTAATCCAAAACACAGTTTAATATGTTATTTATAAATCCAAAGTATACTTTTGATATACTACTGAAAATTATTATTTTAAACAACTAAGGTATATTTAACATACTATGTGTCTAACGATTGGGTTTTGGGTTAGTGTTTAGATAACGGGACGGGTGTAATATGATGAAAACATGGTAGATACGCCGCTGGTACTTCTTATATATAAGTGTTTTCATCACATTACATACCGTGGCGTTATTTAGTACACTTGGGTTAACGACATGGGAACTGAAATATAATTTAATATATTACTTATTGGACTTTCTTAAAACAAAGTATATTTTTATATATGCTATAAACCTTTTTATAAAAATATTGTTTTTCAAACAATATATTTTATACAAACTCATTTTACTTAGTTATTAAATTTTCTATGTATTATTATTTTATACCATCTGATTTCTTATAAATGATTTATAAAAGAAAACCTTTTACAAGGATCATGACTACTTTTATTAAAACGTTTTCTTTAAACTCATAAGTCATGAATCCTAATTACAATAAAACCTATGTATCTCACAGGCATTTTTATGCTGACGTACCTATTTTTACACATGTTTCAGGTGCTGCTTTATGACGATTGCTGATACATACTACACTTAGGATGGACCTGTGCCTTAGCGACTTTAAAATTTGAAAGACAATATTTATATTTATCTGATTTGTAATAGAACAAAGATTTCAATGATTCAATAAAACAAAATTATTTGATCCATGGTTGTGAAACAATGATTCTGTTACAACACTCCCCGATGTTTCCACCACGTTTTGTTGTTTTACGTGGTAGGGGTGTGACAGAAAAGTTGGTATCAGAGCCAATGGTTATAGGGAATTAGGTTATTAGTGATGCTTTGACCTAGACTATATCCTTCCTAGGACCCTAACGCGAGTTATCTCGTGTTTAGTCTTAAAACAATACCGTCACTTATCCTTAGGTGACAACCACAATAAGAGCACAAATTTTGAATCCGCTTTGAAAACTAATCATCTGTTCTAGGATGATTTATTATATGGTTTTGAACCTTCAAAGTTTTCAAAATCCCATCAAAGTTTGATCTAAATAATGTGAACACGTGCAAACTGGAAGGGTGGATGCCTGTACCCTGAGTATTCTGTCTAAGGCTAGAGTGTTCGTACAAATCCGCAGTATCGGACCAGTCACTCTTACCTGGGAACTCTTGGGGTGAGTGTCCACTTATAGGCAAGCATGTCTCCGCGATACATTATATCAACCCATTTACTTTTATTAGTCACCGCCTCATTTGTTTGCCTTAGGTAACAAACAAATGATCGCAATTTTATGCATTGTTATTCTATTTTCATTTCCCTTGTTTCCTCCCATGTCTCCCATTTTCTTCAAGGTGCCTCTTCATCGCACTAACAATGTCCGAACTAGGTGCTACAATTGTCCATCAATTAGGCGTCGTACTACCAGAAGGCTGTTGATTTAGCTATCACCGTGACTCGTCTCAGTGATGAAGACATGCAAGGGAACCGCTCCTTAGAGCAATCAATGCAACCGTCATCATCCGAATCAGATACTCTATTTCAAATGTACCCACAGTGGACGATGGGGGATATTTGATTAACATGTACCACTTTGCAATCCAATGCAAAGTTGTTACAAATCCTGCTGCTGCTCAACCTCTTGTAAGGAAACCTAATGCCGGTATGTGCTTATGTGCAACAAATGTAATGCACCTCACCAAGCTTACCTGCAGTGTCGTCTGTGTGCATCACGTGGACGACTCGTTTACCTCTATATCTTGAAGAGGAACTACCAAGGATTCGTCAGATAAACATTTCTTGAGATTGGATACATGAAATACGTCATGTACTCCGGCTAGCTCCTCTGGTAGTTGCAAACGATAAGCAACTAGTCCTATACGTTGGACTACTGGGAATGGTCCTACGTATCTTGGACTTAACTTTCCTTTATTACCAAATCGAACAACTCCTTTCCAAGGAGAAACTTTTAAGAGAACCTTGTCTCCGATTTGAAATTCTAACGGCTTACGCCTATTGTCTACATAACTCTTCTGGCGATCTCTAGCCGTTTTCAGTCTTTCCTTGATCTGAGTGATTTTGTCGGTAGTTTCTTGCACAATTTCAGGACCTGACAATTGACTTTCTCCTACCTCTGCCCAACACACTGGAGTTCTACACTTACATCCATACAGAGCTTCGAATGGGGCAGCTTCGATGCTTGAATGATAACTATTGTTATAGGAGAATTCAATTAAGGGTAAATGATTGTCCCGATTTCCACCAAAATCGATCACACATGCCCTAAGCATGTCTTCCAAAGTTTGGATCGTCCTTTCACTTTGTCCATCTGTTTGAGGATGGTATGCAGTACTTAAATTTAGTCGGGTTCCCATTGCTTCTTGGAAACTTTTCCAAAAATGGGAAGTGAAATGACTATCCCTATCCGATACAATGGAGAGTGGAACTCCATGTAAAGATACGACTTTATCTACAAACAACTTGGCTAACCTTTCCATGCTAAAGGTTTCTTTCATGGATAGAAAATGAGCAGATTTGGTTAATCGATCCACAACTACCCAAATCGCATCATTACCTTTTCTGGTTTTGGGTAACTTAGTAACAAAATCCATTGTTATGAGTTCCCATTTCCATACAGGCATTTCTAATTGTTGTAGTAGACCTGAAGGTTTCTGGTGTTCTGCCTTAACTTGTGAACAAGTTAGACACTCAGAAACATATCTAGCTATGTCCTTTTTCATTCCTATCCACCAGAAGTTATTCCTTAAATCTTGGTACATCTTATTGTTACCAGGATGCATGGTATACCTAGATTTATGGGCTTCCTCTAAAATATTATTTCTTAATTCTCCTTGCTTAGGTACCCAAATCCTTCTTTTATGGAATCTCCAAATTCCATCCGCTCCTTGCTCTAATTCTTTTATCCGTCCTTTCATTCCTTCAGCAACATCCTGGATTGCTGTTTCCTGAACATCCTTTAATTGTTCCATTAAATCTAACTGTAGATTTAATCTAAGAGCACGAACTCGCTTTTGCTTTTCATGATACTTACGACTTAAAGCATCAGCAACTATGTTTGCTTTTCCTTCGTGATACTGAATATCACAGTCGTAGTCGCTTAAAATTTCCATCCACCTTCTTTGTCTCATGTTTAATTCTTTTTGCCCAAATATATATCTTAAACTTTTATGATCTGTATAGATAGTAAACTTACTTCCATACAGATAGTGTCTCCAAATCTTAAGGGAAAAAATTATGGCTCCTAACTCTAAATCATGAGTCGTATAATTTTCCTCATGCTTTTTCAATTGCCTTGATGCATACGCAATTACCTTCTTTCGTTGCATTAACACACATCCTAATCCTAACTTTGAAGCATCACAATATACTTCAAAATCTTCTGTTCCTTCTGGTAAAGCTAAAATTGGAGCATTGGTTAATTTCTGCTTTAAGATCTTAAAAGCTTCTTCTTGTTTAGGTCCCCATTCAAACTTAACTGCTTTACAGGTTAGCTTAGTTAATGGTACAGCTATTTTGGAAAAATCCTTAATAAACCGTCTATAATATCCGGCTAACCCTATAAAACTTCTAATTTCCATAGCTGACTGCGGAACCTTCCATTTGGTGATTGCTTCTATCTTAGCAGGATCTACGTGAATACCTTCATGATTCACAATATGACCTAAAAATTACACTTCTTGTAGCCAAAATTTACACTTCGAGAATTTGGCATAAAACTTCTCCTTTCTTAACAAGGTTAAGAGTACATGCAGGTGCTCACAATGTTCCTCCTGTCTTTTGGAATAAATTAGTATATCGTCGATGAAGAAAATTACAAATTTATCCAAGTACGGTTTATAGATTCTATTCATCATGTCCATAAATGTTGCAGGAGCATTTGTTAACCCAAAGGGCATGACTGTAAACTCGTAATGACCATACCTAGTCCTAAAAGCAGTTTTAGGTATGTCTTCTTCCTGTACCTTCAATTGATGATATCCAGAGCGTAAGTCGATCTTAGAAAAGTATCTAGCTCCTTGAAGTTGATCAAAAGGGTCATCAATTCTAGGTAATGGGTATCGGTTCTTAATTGTAACCTTATTCAATTCCCTATAATCGATACACATTCGCATCGAACCATCTTTCTTTTTCACAAACAACACTGGAGCTCCCCACGGGGATGAACTAGATTGTATGAATCCTTTGCTTAGTAATTCATCTAATTGCTTTTTCAATTCTAACATTTCGGTGGGTGCTAACCGATAGGGTGCCTTGGCTATCGGTGTAGTTCCAGGAATTAGATGAATTCTAAATTCGACTTCCCTATCAGGTGGTAATCCAGGTAGTTCTTCTGGGAATACCTCTGGATATTCCGATACTACTGGAATTTCCTTAAATTCCTTACCTTTCGTGTTAATGATTACTGAAATCATATACACTACTTCTTGTTTTCTTGAATAACTGGCCAATTTCATTACCAAAATGAACTTTAGTGGCTTACGTGGCTGATCTCCTGTAATCACCACTAACTCTCCTGTGGGTGTATGAATTTCTATGGAATTCTTATCACAAAGAATTCGAGCATGGTTGGCTACCAACCAATCCATTCCTAACACCACATCGAATCCGGCTAGATTCATAGGCAACAAGTTTGCAGAGAATTTATGGCCTAATAGTTCTATCTTTATTTCTCGCACAGCCTTATCTATTTTAACAGAATTTCCATCTGCTGTTTCGACTGTAAAAATCTGCCTAAGTTTGATTAAGGGTAAATTAAGTACTTGGCAGAATGAGGTATTTATAAAACTTTGGTTTGCACCAGAGTCAAATAATACTTTTGCGTAAACGTCGTGAACTAGAAACGTACCAGCTATCACATCAGGAATTAGCTCAGCTTCCTGAGTAGTCAGCTGGAAGGCTCTTACGTTCTTCTTGTTAGTTCCTTCTGTAGTTTTGGCTTTGTTATCAGCTAGTTTGACAAATTTTGGGCAGTCTGGCCTAATATGTCCAGCTTCTCCACAATTGTAACAGACTGTGGTTTTCTTCTTCCTGCAGTCTTCTTCTTGATGCCCCGGAATTTTGCAAAAATTGCAATACCCTTTTGCATCTTCCAAAATGCTTCCTTTTACAAGAATTGCAAAATGGAACAGTGGAAGATTGCCCAGTTCCTCTTCTCTTGAAATTACTACGGTTACCCACACGGAATCCCTGGGTAATCTTTTGGGCCACTTCCTTTTTCCGGGTTTCTTCTCTTGTGCGTACTAGTTCGTCGGTCAGAGTGTTAGCTAACTCTACTGCATCATCGATCGTGCGGGGTCTCGCAGCCTTGACAATATTACGGATCTCGCCAATTAAGCCCCAAATGTAGCGAGATATAAGTACCGGCTCTGGCGAGGCCAGGGTTGGTACCACTCTAGCATATTCAAAAAATGTCGAAGTATACCCTCGACAATCAACGCCTACCATCTGATGATTTAGGAACTTATTGGTCATTTGTTCCTTTTCGTACTAGGGACAAAATTTTCTTTCTACAAGACTTTTAAATTCTTCCTAATTTATGGCATAGGTCACACTCCTTCCTTTGGCTTGAAGTACCGTATTCCACCATTCTAGCGCCCCTTCTTTAAAAAGATGCGACGCGTACATAACCTTGTCGTCCTCGCCACATTTACTTATCATAATTATTGCCTCGGTTTTTTCTAACCAACATAGTGCAGCAGTCGCCCTTCGTTACCTGCAAACTCAGCCGGTTTACAGGCAAGAAACTCCTTATAAGTTCAACCAGGTGTTGCAGCTTTTATTTTCTTAAGGAGTGGAGCTTGGATCCCCTCATTATCATTATTAATATGGTTGCCGCCTCCGTTTATACTATTACTGAAATTATCACTTTGTGTGCGTTTAGTAGGAATAATTTGTTGAGGTTCAACGGGATTTTGAGCAGCAGCAAGGATAGCTGGAATAGCATTGGCTATTCCCTGAGCAACGATATTCTCGATATCTTCCTATTTAGAAACTGATCCTCCTGATGTTGCTCAGATTGATTTACTTCATTAACAGGTTCATTACCAGCGTTTGCCATCTGGTAATTAATTTATATAAGTGATTAGCATAAAATAATTTAATAACTAAACATAACAAAACAATCGCACATAATCATATTAACACGTATAGCCAAAATTGTCAATTTCTTGACTTCCATTTTTAAATATTATAATATGATTCCGTACACACTTGTTATCTTACAAAAGTTTTATTTTTAGGTTATTATACATACTTATATTTTTATTACTATTATTATTATACAAACACTGTTTCACAACCACATTTTCCCTAGTTCGCTAGTCTTTCAGAAATGATATTCCCTTTCATCGTATTTCCAGGAGATTTGTTCTCCTATCTCCCGAATCTTATTCCCTGCATCCATTAGTTCTTCGCCAAAATGGCGAAGTTCAGCTAAGTTTTCATTACTCATTGGTGGGTTTGGTGCAGGTTCTGGGTCGAACTGAGGGAAAAAGGTATAGGGATTATTTAGTAGGTTTTGGAATTGCCAATCGTTGGTCCACCATTCGTCCATTTCTCCTTGAGGTTGAGTGTGGATTAAAGGTTCTGGGATGGCTGGTTCCAGGTTTATTGGAAGTTGGGTTTCAACAGAACAAGGGAAAAGATTTGTATTGATAGGCCTAAGGATATCACAGCTTGCCAATATGTGATCCAGTTCTTCCTGCAATGGTAATTCCTTGGCTTGCCTAGAACTTTCGCCCATTTCTATTCCTGCGGTTCTAGAGCTTTCTCCAATTTCTACTCTTGCTTGCTTAGAATTTTCCTCAATTTCTATTCCTTTTCCTTTATCCATAGGATTTTCTATCCTGGGAATTCTCCTAGTCACTGGTTTTCTTCTGCGTACACGTCTCCAACCCACAAATCTTCTTCTTTTCTTAGATTTTGATTTCTCCGGTGGTGGAGCTTGAAATTCCATAGGTTCTTCCACATCGGCCAAGTAACCAGTAAAATCTCTTGAAACTTCTAATTTTACAGGATAGAGATTGAGATATTTGAGAGCTTCAGATAATTCATTCATGCTGTTTAGCATTTATGAAGAAACACACAAAATTTTAGGTTAAAAGTTTATAAATTAAATTTTCACAGAATCACAAAATGGAATTAAAATTTTAATAAATATCTAATAAACCATTTTATTGAAATAAAATATTTATTTTTAGTACAACTAATATTATTTTAAAGTTTCTGGCTAATAGATAATGTGGATGCTAATACTGGGTCAGTGTTGATAGTCTAAAGGTTAGCATTTATTGCTACAGTGGCTAACATATAAAGATTTGCCCATTTTTCATCTAACTCATCTTCCCATGGTGGTTTATTGCTTATTTCCTGGGCTTCCTGATTAATTATTCCTTCTTTTGATTGTAATTTCCTCATTTTCTCTTGAGTTTTTCTAATAATCAAACTTCTTTTATTAGGAGAAAGTGGTTTCTCATACTGTGCCTTGCGAACAAATATTCCTTCCTCAGTATCTACTGAATATCTTGAGGATTTTTTTTGGGATGAGGATCCCTTATCTTTTGGTACACTATCTAATTGACGATAGATGTCCGAAAGCTTTTGCTTACCCATACTGTAACTAACAGATAGTCAAGATAATAAAACACATAATTACAAGATGATAATCAGGAAAATTAAGTATTTTAAATACTTAATAGGCTTAAATTAGTGGCTCTTTCAGTAGCTCTGATACCACCTTTTCCTGTCATGGCCCCAGCCCCGGTTTGACGCGGTCAGGAGCCGCGGGACAGGAACCCGTGGTATCTATGATGCGACAGCGGAAGATTTTATCAGGATTTTTTTAAAACTCAAAATACCCGATTATTTTATTTCATCACTTGGGATAAACCCCGTTATTTTACAATAGAGTAATTCACAAGTAAATTCCCTAATTTATTAAAACCTGTTTATTCATTTTAACTGAGCCACCTCTTCAAGCTTGTTAGTGCTCCGTAGCACGTTTTCCTTGATTTATAGCAGGTCGCCTGAAACATGTTTTAAAAATATTTTATCAGCGGGGAAATGCTGGCGAGTTATTCAAATTTGATAAAACGACACATGGTTATAAATTACAGCATAAGAGTGATTACAATGGCTTCTATCTTATTTTTATCTGGCGCCTTATCACCTGGTGACGATGGTCATACCACTATTGGGTCTTTCCCCAAGTAGTGACGTTTATCACTGTTAGGATTTATTAGCCTAACCCGTGAGAAATTAGTAATGTGCACAATACCCCACTAGCCAGTGATTAAGATAACCACGACTTACTCCCTGTAATTATAACATTTAAAAATGGAGTATTGTAAAATACTTTTGATAAAAGAGAATAACTCACATTGCAGATTTATACGGGCAGAGTTTAGCCTACTGATTAGCCTTTGTAACCTAATTTAAATAACATGCACACGAACTAGGTCAGTAACTAATACAGCATTTACGATAACTCACGAGATTAAACGCTCACAACGAATGACAAAGTGTGATACTTAAACATCCATCGAATTTATGACGAATGACAAAGCATAACCCTAATGTGGGCAGCACTTAAACATCCATTGGATAGTTTCAATCGATCGGACATTGAATCGTAGCAGCGATTGAGTTAATACCCTATATCGTAGCAGTGCCTCGCTATAATAATTGAAATTTCGACTTTAGAGCAGTCTACTTTCATTTTTGTGTTTGTTTTTCGACACCAGAGAATAGGCCATGCGACCAACTATTTATAGGTGAAATTTGGGTCTCACGCGGCCCGCGTGAACCTCCAGCCGACTCTTACGCGGCCCGCGTAGCCACCTAGTCTACGTGTAGGTTTGCTGGGTCACGAGTAGGGTTGCCAGGTGGATGCCACGTGGATCCCGAACACTTATCCGGTCAACCTAACTTTGACGTGGCCCGCGTACGACTAGACTAACTCTTACGCAGCCCACCTGAAACTCCAAAACTTTGTTTTCTTGGTTTTTCATGTACAGTAGAGTTTCAGGGGTTCGGGTTTTTACTTGTGGGTCAGTTTAGGACATTTTTTTTGAAGGTCCTTACAAGAAAGCAGACGAACAAAGAATTGCTTGCTAAGAAGCAAGAGGGAATGAAGAATGATGTTACTCAGAAGAAGGAAATGAGAACCTGTTATCAATGTAAAAAAGTTGGGCACATTGCATGGAACTGTCCAAAGGAAACTCAAACAAAACAGGGAGTCTCTGAAAACTTGAAAGAAAAGTTGGTTGATAATGAACCACCAACCGAACAATTTAAAGTGTTCAAAAATTCAAAATTTGAGGTTGGTGAGAGTTCAACACATTTCTACAAAAGAAGAGTGAATCTGAACACCCACAAGTGGGTTGTTAAGAAATCAGAGGCACTTTTTGGCGATGAATTTGACTTGTCAAAGTCAAAGGAACCACAAGTTGAGCTAAAAAGAGAAAATTCAGTTCCGCCAATGGATGACACAAACTTTCCACCATTTCGAATTGAAAATTTAAAACAAAACGTTGGAAAATTGGAAATTTCGAATCAATTCTATTCTGAAAAGAAAGAATTCGATGTCGAAAAGTCTTTCAATGGGAAAGTAAAACATAGTTTTGAAAAAATGGTCGATGGTAGGGAAAAAGGGGTAAAAGAGTTCTATGAATCAAAAAGGAATGTTCAAAGACCAAGTGAAATTGAACCGGTTACACCCAAAGCTGGCCAGGCTTGGGTGTTTGTATTCTTTGATTGAAAATCCTGACTTGCCGGAGCTCCTAACTTGGTAATCGTGGAGCATGAATCGACATCATTCTTGAAAAATGTTTGTGTGAAAAATCTATAAGTGATTGTTTTTACATGTGGTTGAAAGAACAAAGTGATGAATGAATCCCCATGATGTGTGAAATCAACAAAACTAATTTTCCAGAAAAAACCATTTTGATTAAAACAAACTTAAGTGTTTTGAAATCATAATGGAAAATAGTTTGTTGTCAGGGGGAGTTCTGATTGTTTATGCCAAGTGAATGGAGAATTGAAGCAATTCACATCAGTTTGTCATTTTATTTGTACAGTTTATTGCTTTTACTTTCAAATTTTCCCGAAAAATAAAAAATTGAAACATATTTTTGATTTTAGGGGGACTAAAAAATTTAGAAATTTTGAAAATTTGAAAAATCCAAAAACACGATAAAATCTAAAAACGAAAAACATCGAAAAATCAAAATGAGTTTTGTTGTGAAAAAGAGGAAATGATAGTACATCAGTAGACAATCACAGTACGCTAAAGAATTAGAAAGTTAAAATGTGATAAACGGTCTCACGGATGATATGCCAGTAGGTTTTTACACGCTTAGTAGATTGTTTTCGAGATATAAACCTAAATATCAAATACTTACTTATCTCATGGGGAACATCTCTCGGATATATAGGTAACCCCTGAAATCTTGTTTGAAGGGCTTTCTATTTCTGACATATTAGGTCTTTGTGCGTGATGATATCTGGGGTATTATACCGGGACTTCTGATTTTGCGGGAGCAATAGCCTAGTCCTCGTATAATACTCTCAGCATAAAAAATGATGAAACATTGAAAAATGCTAATCATGTGCTGTTGAAGAAAAGAATCTCTAAAGGGAACACACCTAAAAGTCGAGCCATCATCTCTTTGTCTGAACGAAAGTTCTAGCCTGAGCTCTCATGGCCTCGCATTACCTGTTTACAGATATCATTAATGTACATTCACCTGTAAGACTGAATATAGGAGTCTGGATACGGGAGTATATTCTGAGGTGGGACACGCGAATAAGTTAAGTACTTAAAACACTAATTCTCGTATCTCAAAACGATTGAACTTTGTGTGAAAATTTAAGTGGATCAGTATACTGACAATCTAAGTGAATCGTTTAGAACTTAAAGTCTAAAAAGTAGTGATTTTAATAAACTGATATGATCCTCTTACACAAACTCACAAAAATATGTCTGTAAATATTTCTTTACTGCTTTTCATTAAAAAATCCAAAAAGATTTTCAGTGTGTTTTAGCATAAAATTTTGGAAAATCAAAAAGATTTTATTTCTTCTTATTTTCGACAATTGATGTTGAAAAGCTGATTTTCAAAATTCCGAGTGCTAAACATGACGAACGACAGTGGATTGGGAAAGTCTGTTTGAAATGAAAAATGAAGTTAAAGTTTGATATAATTTGAAAAATGTTACAAGTGATGTTTTGAGGCTGATTTTACTGTTAGTTACTCAAGGTCATTAATTTGAACTTGATATAACTATTGATGATGTTGAATGATATCCACAAGTGGTTTCTAAATTTGTTAAATTTTAAACAAGTGTAAAATTTACTTTTGGGTAGAGAATTGTGCAGGTTACCAGGTTCCTGATCCTGTTGCTACGGAGAGCCAGGAAACATTCCTGAACCTGTGAAAGTGCTATGTCAGATTACGATCCCGGAACAACTTAAGGGGGAGTCTATTAGCAAAGGGGAGTTTGAATATTGAAAGAGCCAGACTGTTATTCTGGAACATTGCTCAAGATAGAAGCTGCTAATGCTGATGAGCTTAAGGAATCAAGAGATCTGATCAAGAGAATTTGAAGAGTCAGGTTGAGATTCTGATAGAAGAAGAAAGAGATTGATGATGATGCTTACAGAGATAGATACTTTGGAAAGAGCGAGAAGATCGATCAAGACTGAAGACTCAATACACTGAAGACTCATCAACATCCAAGGGGGAGTTTGTTAGTGCATATGTCTGTTGACTTCGTCTTATGTCTTGTATCAAGTCATGTAAACTAGAATAGATAGACCAGAAAGCATGAAACAGTTCGTTGGGTCTGGCCGGAAAGCACGAAATGGTTCGTGGGGTCTAGCATTCCTATAAATAGGAGAGTCAAGGTCTTCATTTGTAACATTCTGATACCGGAGACGAAGTGCTGCCGAAGTGTCATACGATCTGTAAACACTATCAAATCAATACAATTGACAGTTAAAGTGATTCTAAGTGCAAATCTAGCTGCTATAACATCAATATGTCTGATTCCGCCTTTCGTATTGATCTATATCTCTTCTGAACGACTTGTTTGATCGAATCCCGATCCTACAGGCTTCCTTTTGTTCAGTTCCCCAAACAAAAGGCTTGTCTTTGTGCGTCAGTGTGGTAAGCGGGACGGTGATTTTTGAGAAATCAGAGATAAATTGACTGTAATAGCCCGCCAATCCAAGAAATGAACGAACTTCAGACGGGTTCTTCGGTGTAATCCAACTCTTAACTGCTTCAATATTCGCGGGGTCGATGTGAATACCTTGACTATTCACGATATGACCAAGGAATTGAACCTCCTCAAGCCAAAATTCGCACCTGGAGAACTTGGCATAGGGGCGATTCCCTTGGAGTAGCTCGAGAACAAAACGAATATGTTGCGCATGTTCAGCTTTCGACTTCGAATAGATAAGGGTGTCATCGATAAACATGATGACGAAGTGGTCGAGAAAGGGCTTACACACGCGATTCATCAAATCTACGAAAACCGCGGGTGCATTGGTTAGACCAAAGGGCATAACGATGAATTCATAATGGCCGTAACGGGTGCGAAAAGCGGTTTTAGGGATGTCTTCCTCCTGGATTCGTAACTGATGATAACTAGAGCGTAAATCGATCTTGGAAAACACGTAGCGCCTTGCAGTTGATCAAACAAATCATCGATTCGGGGTAAGGGATAGCGATTCTTGATAGTAATCTTATTGAGTTCCCTGTAATCGATGCACATACGGAACGATCAATCCTTTTTTTTTGATGAAAAGTACAGGTGCGCCCCAAGGAGATGTGCAAGGGCGTATGAAGCCTTTATCAAGCAATTCCTGGAGTTGACTTGAAAGTTCGCGCATTTCGGACGGAGCGAGGCAATAAGGAGCTTTAGCTACAAGATTAGCTCTAAGAATGAGGTCGATACAGAAGTCAATATCACGACTCGGGGGTAAACCAGGTAGATCGTCAAGAAAGACATTAGGAAAATTAAGAACCACAAGTACCTTTCCCATTGTTGTCTCCTTCTTTTCCTTCTCCCCTACTGCAATGTGTGCTAAGAAAAGCCTTGTATTCATTTCGGAGATACTTGCTCGCTTGAATGCACGACATGAGTTTGAATTCCTTCGAAGATAGTTCGCCATAGACACTGAGTTGATCACCATTTGTGAGAGAGAAACGAATCATCTTTTCGAAGCAAACGACATCAGCACGGTTTATATAAAGAAAATCCATGTCTACTATGATATCAAAGCTACCAAGTTGCATCGGGATAAGATCGATTGGGAAGACGTGATTGTTGAGTTCAAGGGTACAATCACGGAGAACAGAACTAACGATAGCGGTTGTCCCGGTGGCAATTTCTACGTCGAACGTCGTTGGGAGGTTAGCGCGTTTACGGTTTACGAGCTTTTCGAATTCTAACGACACAAAACAATTATCGACTCCAGTATCAAATAAACATGAAGCATAAATACCGTTGACAAGAAACGTACCATTAACAACATTGCTGTCAGTTTGAGCCTGGCGGAAATTGATGTTGAATGCTCTACCATGGGCTGCTTGTTGTGCTGGCTGCTGTTGCTGAGGCTACTGCTGTTGATTTTTTTGCTGCACCGGTTGCTGTTAAGGCTCTTGTTTAACCACTCGATTAGGACAAACATTGGCAAAGTGGTTAGGACACCATATGCGAAGCAGGCTCGTGCATGAGCAACGGGAGCAGGAGCTGCTTGGTTACCCTGAGGAGCGGGGAGTGGAGCTGGCAGTGAAGGGGGAGCTTGAGCTTGCTAACAAGGACCAGTACGACAGTTCGCAGTAAAGTGTCCGTAGAGATTGCAGTGGACACAGAAATGGCAAGCGATCCCAACTGGGTGATGGTAAGTACAAGTAGGGCACAGAGTGTGAGGACCGGTATATACAGACTTTGCAGGCGGTGCGTTGGTCAGAGGTGCTGCTATTTGGTGGTTCTGGTTCTGGGGTTGGACAGGAACATCATTGAGAGGAGCGGCGGTTGCGGCACAGTTCTTGTTGTTGTTGTTACCCTAGATTTTGCGTCCTTGACGTGATGACTTTGAAGCTTGAGGTGCGGCGGTTTCAGAAGTGGGGGTAGCGGGAGTAGCAGTGACTTGGTGGAGATTCTTGCTTGAGGTCTTGAAATAACCAGCCAATACTCGCTTGTCATTAATCTCAGTGGCGAGTTGGAAGGTTTCCTCAATGGTGGTAGTCTTGGCCAGGAGAGATGATGCGGAGCTGCTTAAAGCGAGCAGTGAGACCAGCATTGTCGCCACCTTCTTGCTTGATATTCCAGAACTCGTTTTCCATCTTTTGGAGTTTATGTGGGGGACATAATTCTTTCATCATGACTTCCTTCATTTCCTCCCAGGATAGTCCATAGGTTGCATCGTTCCCAAGCCTGTTTCGCTCCGCAGTCCACCAGTCCAGAGCCCTGGACTGAAAAACTCCAGTTGCGTTAACAGTGCGGAGGTTATCTGAGCATCCGCTTTGACGGAGAGTGACTTCAATCGAGTCAAACCACTGAGACATGGCGCTGGGCCCGTCTTCCCCAGTGAAGTCTTTAAGGCCACAAGCCTTGAATTGCTTAAAGCTGAAGGGCGATTTAGGCGTGTCGCTTTTAGATTCGACAGAGGAGCTGCTTTTCAACTCGTTGATCTCGCTCACGATCTGAGGTATGACCTTTGCCATTTCCTTGGCGACTAGGGAGGCGATGCGCTTGTCATCTCTGCCTCTCTGGGCGTTTCTGCGAGTGTGAAAACCAATGGAAGACATTGCCTGCAGCAGACATCCTCGTATGATTTAGGCGATATGTTCGAAGCTCGCCTTATATTTATTACTATTGTTAGATAAAGCACAGGAACACGCCTAACACATAGGCACATAGTCACGTAGGCACATAATCCACATAATCACATAAGCACAGAAGCACATAAGCACGTAATCCACGTATGCACATATCCGACTATATTTTGCACGTATTCACCTACATATTTTGCACGTATTCACCTATCTTTCAAAGTTGCGTTTTGCGATCGAGAGTTGCGAGTGCAAGTAGCGATAGCGAGTAACATAGCAAGCGAGAGTCTGCGATTTGTTAGCATTTTGAGATATGTGTGCAGTTCGAGTTGTGCGCAAAAAGCGTATAAAATCTCTAAAATCAAAACGTATAAACATTTAAACACATAAAAGCACATAAAAATTGAAATTGCACAGAGTTAGCGGTTGCGAGCTCAGAATCGAAACATGGGTGTGAGATATTAACTGCCCAGAGTGATTCGACCATTCTCAAGGACTTCGAATACGCGCTTTGGCCTAATAGACTGTGCTCTCGCCAAAATGTGGCGAACTGCACACATCCCTTTGGCTACTACGTAACCCAAGTCATTGGAATCCAGTGAGACTTAGGTGAGAGTTTTGTAAAATTAAGGAGTGGAACGCGTTATTAAGGTACGGGTTTCACCCCTAGTTTAACAGCTTGCCCTAGACACTCTGTTATTAAATAGATTAGAGAGTTTTAACAAGTAGAGGGGGGGGGGTAGAGTTCCGGCGGGATATGGATTTCACTCCTGACTCAACGAAAATTCTCGTGTTTAATAGTAAAAGTGCGCGTCGAGCTAGTAATCTCATCTAGAGTTCTCGGTTTTCACACCTATTCCCGACAAAATCGCTCAATTGTGTTATGCCAGTGTTTTTTAAAAGGCGTGTAGTGTGTCGCTAGCCTTAGGAAAAGCTAAATATTAGTGTTCCAGCCTTTGGAAAGGCTGGCTTGCGCGAAGCTGTAGTATGCGGTGTTTGCGCAAGGGTGAGTTCAAGAGAGTAGAAGAAATAGGCTCGTGCAGACCCCTACTGGGTTCGCACAAGGAAGTCAGTTGGTACTTAGACTATAGACTAGGTCAATCCTTAGACATCGACCCGGACTAGGTCGAGTCTTTCCTAATTGCCTATAGTTATGGCTCTGATGCCAATCTGTCACACCCCAACCGATGGCGGAATCATCGGGGTGCGGCACTGAGCGAAACAGATTGTTCAAGAGAATCCATAACAATATTAGTGGCAATATATTTAACGTTCACGTCCCATACCATAAACATATAAATCATAAATAGTTATTACAGACATTGTTCTCAAAGGAAAATAATTGTTCCGATAACTTAGATTTATTTAATGTAGTTTCTAGACCACCTAGCTTGATTCCATAAAAGATCAGCAAACATAGCATCCTAGACACATATCACATACGTTAAAATAAAGTCAATACACATAGTGTAAAGGTGAGAATACAAGTTTAATAACATATATTAGCGAAAAGCGATTTACGCATAACCAGCATGTAACACGTAGAAATGTGAAGCAAGTAAGCTATCGACAATGAAATTTGCAACCGACATAACTGCGAGTTGTAGAATGCGCAACACAATATCACTACTGTGACCATGTGAAGTAAAACCCTTAACAACCCCTGTCCACGACAGGTGCTGAGTCCAAACTATAGTACTATAGTTGCTAAGGTGTCAGGCAACAATCACTGTGTAAACATAACATACAAGCATTCATCGAAACACGTATAACATGCGAGAGCGGTTAGCGTATAATAGTGTTTGCGTTGTGTGTAGATGTGATTTGATATAGGTAACATATGTAACACCCAAATGTGCGTTAAGCAAAAAGGGATCGAGTATACTCACAGTATGTGTTTAATAAATAAGCACTGCCTTGGATTGAAGGGAGCGCTGGAGGTTAGCCTAATTAGTGAACGATGGTGTAAGCATTGAACGGTGCGTAAATCGGTGCGTTGGATCGAATGGATGGTCGATCGAATGACCATCCGGACGGAGGGTCATCCGGTCGGATGACCCTTCGGTCGGTTGGTCATTCGACCTGAGTGAGTGGGTCTATAAAATGTTTGAACTTTTGAAGTTTTCGTTGTAGTATAAATGAAGTCATTCGATCGGATGGTCATCCGGACGGATGGCCGTTCGATCGGATGGCTATTCGTTTGAAAAGCTGATATTCTTTGAAGTTTTGGAAAATTGTTTAAGTGTTGACTTTGTAAAGTCACCCGGTCGAATAGTCATTCGATCGGATGGTCGTCCGATCGGACTGCTATCCGTTCGGCGAACTGATGTTTTGAAAATCTTCGTAAAGTTTTCTAAGTTAAGAGTTTTAACGGAGACGGCGTGATGACGTGTCAAACAACGGAAACCGTACCAAGTCCAGCTCAGTCGATTGGATGGGAATCACCCCGTTCGATCATACTCAACTTTTCAAGATGAAGTTTCATGTTGAACCCGTGAATCGGTCGTCTTCTCCGATGGAAATCCGTTCTCAGACCGGTTCTCAACTATAGTACGAGTAGGAACCCTGAACGAGTCTGGATTGCATCGATTTTTGAGTAAAAAGTGAAGAATGTTGAAGAAAGGTTTGAAACAGTGGTTAAGCATTTAGATTTAGTCAAAATTAGTGTAAAAGTATGTAGAAATCCTTTAGATCCGGACTGTTCTTAGTGAGATGAGGTCATTCAACAGTGTTTATAAGAACCCAAGGTGACGTCACCTTAAAACAGCCCGAATTTGGTGATTTCTTGGTGAAAATGTTAGATTTGATGGAGAAGATGATGAGAAAGTGCGTAAGGAAGATGGAAGTACAAGATTTAGTATGAAAACTTACAAGAATCGTGAGGAATCGAGAGAAAAGGGCTTGGGAGTGCTTGGGTCGGACGGAGCTGTCACATCAATGAACAGTTGATGTGACAAGGAGGTATTTATAGGTGAAAGAGTGAAAGGCAGTGGAAAGTTGGATGGCTCGGACGATCGTTCGATCAGTTGGCTCGCACGGGTTAGTTTTCCGACTTTCGTTTCGTGTGTTGAGCGTTGCATTGCGTTGCGTTTATGCGAGTTGCGGGTAAGAGATGCGATAGTATTAAACAATAGTTACACAAATAACATAACTCCTAACAAAAGCATAGAGTAAGTCTGCGTTTTGAGTTTGCGATGAGATTGCGTTGTGATAGAGTTGCGACTGCGTTTGCGAATAACATCCCAAAACATATCATCGGCACACACAAGTAAAGCACATAATAACACACAGTACAAATACCAATAGTTTCTTTCGAATTGTGATGCGATAGCGATGTGATTATGTCTAGTAATAATAGCATTTAGTTGCATTTATCGCATTGTTACTTCACATAATAATAACTCGTAGTCTAAAGTAGCGTCAACTATCGTAGCGATTATCGAGTTTCGAGAGTACAAGACAATAATTAAGCAAGAAAAGATAGATCTGAATAATAACTTGACTTTCACTTTGACTTTGACTTGTACTTTGAGTTTGACTTCGGAAAGTCATTTGTTACACCGTAGGGTATTAACTTAAAGTTGGCGAGTTCTTGAGTTGTCCAGTTTTAATTCCATAAATTGTGTTTAAGTTGTTAAGTTACTCATTTATATCATGCCATGGGGAGCTACCCCATATGTTCAAGCTACTAAACACCATAATCATACTGAAACTATAGCACTTACGTTGTTGTTGCCCCGTTTGTCAATGTCTATCATCATTGACGGTTGCTTAGGACTATTAGTTCACACCCGTCCACTCAAGGCATGGTGTGAGGTTAGTGAGACCTAAATAGCTCTATTTAACTAATGTCCCGTTCGCCTGGCCCCGGTGACTAATCTGTATAGTAATGTGGGGACTTGTGATAGAGTTTCCGTTTAGTACATTTGTTGCATCTAATATAAATAGTAATTAATTGAGCGTTCTACACAAGGGGAAAATGTTACCCGTATCCCACACAAGGAGATAGTAATACCCGTATCCCACGCAAGGAGATAATGTTTTTCATTCCATTTCCCAACCACCAGGAATGCATGCTTTTAGAAAAAAAGTTGTGAACTCACCTTGGTTTGCTCGATAGATAGTTTACATGTTAAAACAACTTTGATCAATCACGTCCTATTATTGTTACCATATTTAGGTAGGTTTGTATTCAAATAATGTCACGTACACACGTATTTGGCACATAGCACATAAGTAGCATGTAACAAGTATAACATGTGGGCCTTATTTAGACTTACAAGATAAATCCAAAGTGTGAACAGTGAATAGTGCACGGCCCAAATATTGCTTGTACGTTGCGAGTGGGACCCTAGTCGAAACCATGAGGTCTCGACTTGAAATCAAGAGATCTCGAGTCGCAACCATGAGATTTCGAGTTACAAAACATCAGTCGAAACCTCAAGGTTTCGAGTCAGGACTTGAGTCAGAACCAGACAAGTTTCGACTCGCAACCAAGCTGATCTCGAGTACCTTGACGTGTGGTGTCACGTTTCGAGTTGTAACCAAAATGATCTCAAGTCGCAACCGGACAGGTTTCGACTCACAATTTCAGTCGGACCTCTCAGACCTCTATCTGATTCAGCATCAACCAATCAAAATCCACTAACACTCATTTTATCCATACAAACCCTAAATCAGATCAAAGGCACAATATTTCAAATATTTCTAGTCTATTCAACCAGTTCATCAGGGTTTCATCATCCATCAAATCAGATTTAACATAACATTGTTTCATTAAAACATACTAACACATTCACTGTAACATCTAAACACCTATTAAACATGCATCATCATCACATAATAGCAAGACAATGACAAGTTATGTTATCCGTATCATTTAATATCCGAACCATCCATCTAGTTAGCATCTTTGTCATTCATCAACATACCAAGGTTTTCTACAGTGACACTATTTATGAATCGGTGACGTCAAGTTCTTTATTTGTCTAACGCTTCATCATATCACACCATTCAAACAAAGAAGGTACACTAAGCGGTTAACATCATTCAAATCACACATTCATCACTTAAGGGAAATAGTACACTAACTGGTTAACAAAGAAGGTAGAAGGTGCGAAGAATGGAAGAAGATATGAAGCTCCGAGAAGAAGAATGCCGGCTGCCGTCAACTCCAAGGAAGAAGGAGGGTGTTTTGTGCTTTTAGGGTTTTCTAGAGAGGGAAAGTGGATAAGGAGAAAGAAGGAATGAGAGAATGTTCTAATGATGGCTGTCAAATGATTGCTGCCAAATATCATAAGTGTCGGCTAAAAAGGAGGGTTTTATACCCATTACAAAATTGTGCACCTCTAGGGTTTCGAGTGGGCTTGTGGTATTGGGCCAGGTTATAAGGATGCATTCCATCGGTGCACTTGTCCAGGAAGAAGGGTTATTCGGAACTAGGGAAATCCTGACTCGAACCGAGAGGTCTCGAGTCGAAATCGAAGGATTTCGATTCATATACATACATGCACATTTGCACATATATAAACTTAAATGATCATATTATAATTTTTGGTTTACACATTTTCACATAACTAACATATAATCAATCCGTTAATTATCAATTTAACTCCCGTTTATTAAATCCCCATAGTTTTAACATAAAAGAAATGTGCAGGAAAACCCGAAGTGTCATGAACGATATTAATACCATATGATATATTGTGTTATAAAGTGAAAGTTTGAAATTTAATGTGTGAGATACTAAGACGCGATATTTTAAGATGATACTATATATTCTTTATAAAGTAAAAACATGAAATTTTATTCTCCACTAGTAGTAAACCCCGTGTGCAAACACGGGTGGTTTTTAGAAATTTTGCATACCACATTAAACAATGAATGACTATACATTTTTTAAGGTTTAATTAAAAATGGATTATAAAGATAGGGAACATCTTTTAAACAACAAACATGTTAAATCGTTTTAAAACAATAAACCGAAACCTAAATACAATCCAGCAAACATTGTTCTATATTTTTTGCAACATCAATTAAGTGTGAATTCATAGAAGTCAATTTCCTTCATTATGCATCCACTGCATCTGAAACAAATATTTATACATAGTTAAAAACCATGGCAATCAAAATCATCATGATAAAAAGTTACAATTCAGTGAAATTTGAAGCTTTCTTTGCATCAATTTCAATTTCCTTCTGACGTTTGTTGGGCCGAAAGGCAATACTATTATGGTTATAATGTGCTGGGTGAACAATGGGAAATAAAATGAATGCAAAGTATTTAATAGTAAAATAGTTCATAAAAGAATAGGATTTTTATGTTGAAATAGTAGAAAGATAAGTACCTGACTATGCCCAAAAACATATGTAGAAAGAATCTACTTGAATAGGTTTAAGAACTCTGTAAAAAGATATATTCATGTCGAAACTGAATAAGAATAACCTAATGGTTTAAACTGAATTGTTTTTAAACCCATTTGTATGTTTTCTTTTTGTAGATTTACAATCGTAGAATAGAGCAGCATCTTCACCCAATTTCCAAATTTAAAAACTCAAAATACGACCTATTGTCGTTTTTTTTAATCTTAATAACAAATTGAAAATCATGTTTGAAAGTATTTTTCTTTGACAGCAAGTGAGAACTACATGTTTTTTACTATCTAGTTCAAACTTCAAATTCATAATTTAAACAAAAAAAAAATAGGAATTTAGTTGAATATCGTAAGTTACTTGGTGGCCAGGTTATTCAGATTTCAAAAGAAAAGAGGAAATCAAGATAAGATTAAGTGTGGGAGAGAGTGGCACTGAGAATGCAAAAACGTCTTCATCAATAGAGTTGCAAAATTGAAGGAAAGAAAGTTACTTGGTGGCCAGGTTATTCAGATTTCAAAATGATTTTCAGATAAGACTTTCAGAACCTTGTTTTACACAATCATACCTGAAGATATAACGTTTTCACATCTTCTACACCATCAACGTTATCTATTCTTCGTGCCATCTATTTATCACCAAGGGTAACTTTAGCCAACAACTGTAACACAGGATAGTGTATTAAGAAGAGTAAAGAGAGAAACTAGGATATGGTTATGTTTTTATAAGTTATTTCACATCTGCACATACTTTTAGCTAAAGTATTTATTCTCGGATATTTAAAGTCATATAAATAAAGATAATTGTAAAATTTGGAATACAAACCATTTCCCCATGTGTGGGGAGCACTTCCATGTTCTCTAAGAACTAACCCACATACTACATCCAAACACTATCTCCTACGCTACATTTTATTATTGCTAATTTTTTGTTAGGGATTAATCAATGCTACATAATCGTTAACTAAAGGCACACATCCAATCACCCCTTGATGATTTATCTATGCACTAAAAAAACAAAGATGAAGATGTAAGTGAACTAAAATTACCTGGAAGCCTGACACGGGAATGACCAGATGTATGTTTTGGCCATATCTTCCATAACCGAATCATATACACTTTGGACCATGTCTAGATTCTTCTACCAAAACGTTTCGCCTCAATGTGACTCCCGTCTTCATATAAAAAAACCACCTGAATGCCACACAAACAATAATTAATAGTAATACCACATTAAATACTTCAGGAAACATGTTGATATTATCCCTGGCATTATAGCCTAGTGGTATCTTGGTGGTGGGATAAGACTTATGACCATTAGGTCATGGGTTCGATTCCCACAAAGGGGGTTTTTCCGAGATTTATTGGGTTTCCTCCTGAATTGGTGTGTAGGAATTATTGCCTAGTGGAGATGGATATGATCGGGTGGTTCTGCTGGTGGCACGATGATACTCCAGTGGTCCGTCAGTGATCCAAATTTGCCGTTCAAAAAAAAAAAGTATATAAGAACACTAGTACACCACCACAATGGAAGAATATTTTAAAACGTATTTAATTGACAATTATAAACTGTAACAACAAATTATACATCTAGATTTTTTAACCGGCTCCTTTGTAGTTCTTTCTAGGGATTGTGCATGGGTTAAATTAAAATGAGACTAAATAACCATACGTGGACAATTTCATTCACTTCTGCACACTCCTCCACACTGCATCTTTCAAAACCATCTAAATGAGGTTGATTTAGAAACTAGCAAATTAGAAAATGAATTATCAGACTTTTTTTTATTTAGAAACCACTATTCATAGATTATCCATTTAAAAAGTAAGTTTCACAAATCAATAACAAAGAAACCATTGTCTGGTTTTGACCCCAGACAAGCCGCCTTGTCTGCTCCTGTCATCTTGTTAACTGCATAGCTACCAATATTCAATTCATTTTAGATTCTTAGTAATCAACATTAATGTCTTTTAATCATCTGAAACCTAACTCACCACATAAAACGACAGTTTTTCAATCGTTTTCCGTGAAAATGTAAAACAAACCAGAAAATGACTCAGCGTACTTGCAGATAAGAGGAGCAACAAGTTGTTTGTTGCTTGGTTCCTTTTGTATAGGTAAAGGTAAACTGAGATAAGACATAGTGGTTTGCAGACCAACAAATTGAAACGGTTGTCTTTTTGTTGTTGATGCTATCATCGGGCTCCTTAATGGAGTTGCAACAGTCTTTGAAGATGCTAGGGAGGAGAGTTGCTGCTCAAAAAAGCCGCCACGACAGGCCTAAAATCATCATCATCATCATCATAGATGTACACCAGAGCAATAAATTGACTATAAAGGAAAAACTGAGAACCATATATAGACAGAGAAAAAGTAACGATAAAATTTAACATTTGTGCAACATATGGCATCGGTACTTTAACATGTTATGTAGTAAAAGTTACCTGTAAGATGAACACAAATCAAGCCGATGATGTAGTCGCAAAACACAACTTGAAGCTTTGCTCAAGTTTATGTAAAGAGTAAAACCATCAAACAATCTTGTTGACAAATTAAGTTACAAACACCAACCTTTTATTTCATTAAATGGCTTAGAGAATGAAAAAGGACCAAGACACCATGGCTGCAACAGGGTTGCGGGCAATAACCTGCCATCCTCCGCAGTTGCCACGCCATGGCGACATGCTAACTTGATTTTTATACTCATCATAGCCACATGTGTACCAATGACAAATTTATGGTTTATTATAGTGAACCCTAAATTAAAAGAGACGACAAACGCATCCCCTAAAACAAATGATTTAGGGCCTAGCTATCAACAAACCTAAAAGCTCTTCCTTCTGACTAACGCAACACTAAATCTGGAGATTTAGGGTTTATCAACATGGGGCATGCTGGTGGTTGTTTCCCCATACCTACAAGTCAGTCAGCATATGCTTCAGCTGACCAAAAGACCCATGGTGCAATAAGATTAATCAACATATTAGGAATCCTAAAGTCAAACGATAAATTTTGAGATTCTCATTCGGCCAATCCTTTCTCTACCCCATCAATGTCGTCTAATCTCACTAATTCCCTAACGATAGACGTATAACCACAGTTGTATACTTTACTCCACGAGGTTTTATACAAATTCCATATACGGTAAATATCGTCTTTTTTAACCAATAACTTGAGAGATTCGCTATATCGTTTAACATAACTTGAGAGATTCGCTATATCGTTTAACATAACTTGAGAGATTCGGCTATATCGTTATCGTTTGGAAGCTCTCGTCTCTATACCTCATAATCTCTTACTTCTTCATCCTACCTTTAAAGCTGCAACATAAAAAGGTCTTAATTTATCAATAAAAATATTTTTTTTAAATAACAAAAATTAAAAAAAAATAACATCTGAAGCTCAAATTTGATGTGCTTACTAAGTGGGCTCTATCCTGCTTTTCAATATGTAACATAAAGAACCTTAATTTATCAATGCATATATATGTACCTAATTTTCCTGCAATATTTTACATTTTTAAAAGTGAAGTATGAGTTGTAGGTAAAAAAACTAACAGGCGTTACTGAATTGCAACTGCAAAGCACATGAAATATCAACAATTATAAATGATCACTATTAAGCTACCAAGCATGACCCATAAGTTAATATTAGAAAGGAAACTATGGCATACCAGCACGTTTTCCAGTAATCTCATCATAATATACTTTGTGAGTCACCTCTGTCTAATCGTTGTTAGAATTGTTAGCCTGTAAAGAATATGAAATTCAAATCTCAGATTTAATCATATTCATCAGACTCATGTAAATAAACCACGTAAGAGTGACGTCACAGTTTTCTAGAGAAACAAGTGTATTCTTTAGACTAAAAAACAAATCGAAATGACCTATTGGATCAAAATTTGCCAAGTTAACTAATTAATAGCCTGAATATAATTTGTTCATTTCAAGTTCAACTTGAACCGTGAAATAACAAAAACCCATAACTCACTGTCCCGTAGACAAAACTAAACTCGAAATGAATAAAACGTCAACACGCACTACAACTAAAATGCCCCTTGTAATCAATATGTAGGAAATTAATTCATGTTTATCCAAGACCTGATGTTTAACTAATAAAAAGCAAACATCTGAGTGTCTCTTGTGTGATTTTTCCCTAATTTGTTTTTTAAACAAAAAAGGAGCAAAGTAAATTATATCTTTAAATCCCTAAAGCAAATTCATTAATTAAAATCTTTAAAAAGAGAAACACTTCTGACTTCCCCGTATACCACATATATATGTTGTTTAAAGAAAATTTAAATATTATACTTAAAAAAATTAAAAAGAATTTCAAATTGTTGGTGCACTTGTGTCTGTACTTTGTCTGTATTCGGTCTGTATGTAAACAATGTCCTGTAAGTTGACCTAGTCAACTATCCTCCTAGTTTGACTTGGCCAATAAGTTTGTAATATGTTTGTTTGTCTGTATCGAAGGATAGCTCCTCGAAGGATACTGTTGATCCTTCGAGGTGCTCGAAAGATATGCTTCGATTAATAGACCTCGAAGGATCATCCTTCGAGGTCCCTGCTGATCCTTCGAAAGCATTGTCATCGATAGATGATCCTTCGGACCATCTATCGGATCCTTCGGACCAGACATGTTGAGCTGGGTATATAAATATCCATGCAGTGTGTTGTTTTAGAGAGAATGCACACCCGAGAGATAGAGAGCATTCTGCTGAAAACACTCACACACACACTTTGAGAGTTTGCAAACTGATTGTAAACATTGTGCTTGTAATCGGAACCTTTCATACGCATTAATACAAGTGGTGTTAATCGTTGAGTCTTGTGTGTTCTTGTGTTTGTTCTTGCATCATCCTGGTTTGCTTGCTAGCTTGGATTCCGCACTCGCTAGTGAGTTAGTATAACAAGGTTTAGGTTTGTTCTCGATCCTCCGAGAGGGACCTACAAGTGGTATCAGAGCCTCGCTCTTTACCTTGTTTAAAACCGGGTGTTTGTTCGAGTTCTTGGTGTGTTTGGACACTTGGTTTAGCACCCGTTTTTGGTAGTTTTTCTTGCATCTTTGAACTGAAAAACGGTTTCTAAACCTTCGGGAGTGTTCAAGGTTGGGTTGGGTAACTTGAAAATTTGTTTTTGAGAAACTTTGATTTTTTTTCCGACCAAATTCCGGTCATATCTCCGGTGACAGGTTCTGGATAAGGTGTTGTCCATTTTGGGAAAACTTTTCAAAGTTGGTGAAAAGTTGTGTCTGCACATACCTTCTGCCGAAAGTAGTGCACCAACCCATCACCTTTCCCACCTACCCGTCACTTTGTGTCAGTGTGTCAGAAACTTCCGAAAGATATCTTTCGACTTAGAAACAGCTCGAAAGATTAGCATCTTTCGAACAGTCTTTCGAAGTCTAAGTTTTATCCTTCGTTTCTGGAATCTTTTCGAAAGTTAGTTGTCCGAAAGATAAGGATTTATCTCGAAAGATAAGGATCTTTCATTGTGAATCCTTCGAGATCAGTATTCGAAAGATAAATATCTTTCGAACTGTGAATCTTTCGATAAAACTCTACGAAAGATAAGGATCTGTCATTTGTGAATCTTTCGAAGACTTTGTTCGAAACTCAACAGTAATCTTTCGATCACTGTTGGTCCTTCGAATCAGTCTTGATCTTTCGAACAGGTCTATATCCTTCAATTCTTGTCTGTTTGCATTTAACAGTTTGTGGTTGTGTAGGTTATTTATTAATATTTGATCAAGATGAGTTGTACAAGTCCTTGGGATTGGAGTTTGAACTCACAATCTAGTCAAGAACTAACTACTGCTGATGCTTGGGCTAAGAGTATGTTTCCGTCGCCATCAATCAGTCCAAGTCAATGGGCTTTGGTATCCAATCAAAGTCAAAGTATTCAAAACCTTTTGATCAGTGAAAGCGAAACGGGAAGCAACAATCGTCCTCCAAAGCTAAATCATATGAACGATTTTCCTTCATGGAAAAACCGCTTCCACACGTATGTTCAAGGGCAAAGCACTGATCTTTGGACGTGTTTCATCAATCCATTCAATGCTGCTCTTGAAGTTGCTGCGTCCACTTCAGAAGGTTATGCCAACATGCTTGAACCTGACAAGAAATCTTATGAATTGGAGAAAAAGGCCTTCGCAACACTTACACAGGCGCTTAATAAAGATATTTATCATCAGTTCTCCTATTGCAAGAACACGAAAACATTGTGGGATGCCTTGGTTGCTCGAGGAGAAGGCAATGCAGCTACGAGAAAGTCTCGTCATGACTTGTTGAAGAAAGAGTTTGACTCGTTTCAGTTTTTGGAAAACGAGACTCTAAATGATATGACAACACGTTTCTATCATCTGATCAGTGAAATGTGTGCTTATGGGGTTATTGCTACTCAGCAAGACATGGTGAACAAGTTTGCTGATGCTTTACCTCCAAAGTGGAGTTCTTTCATTGAGTTGCTGAAGCACACTGGAACTCTAGACACGGTTAATATCTATGAGTTCATTCAGAAACTGGAACATAAGAATGAGGAAGAAATCAGGAAAGCTAAGCGAGCTCCAGTTCCTCAAAATACAGAAATGTATCTTCCAGGCTTCGACATCTTAGCAAAATCCGCTGCAGCTCAGCAACCTAAACTGCAAACTGCTTTCGTATCCAACACAAGTTCTCTTCCGTTTCCTCAGACCAATCCTGCTCCGGGTTTTGATCCAAGATCTTACATTCCAGTTCCATCACAGCCACCAGTTCAACCACAACAGCAAGCTCATTTCACAAGCAATTCTCAACCTCCAAACCCTAACACTGTTCGTGTTGACACTTCAAATCTTTCCCAAGTTAGTATAGAAGTTGCAAAGGAGCATGTAGAATTGATCAATACTATGGTCAGTGCCTACTGCGGGTTAGTTGCGGGACAGATTGGAAACATCAACATGACACATGAAGATTATCAACAGATCGACAAGGATGAAATGGAGTTGATGGATATTAAGTGGGCGTTTGCTAGTGCGGTTAGAAGGGCCAAAGACTTCATGGCTCGTACTGGTAGGACTTCGTTGGAAGGAAAGAAAGATACGAAGTATGGGTTTGATATTAATGCCGTCACGTGCTTTAATTGTGGCGAGAAAGGGCACTTCAAGCGTGAGTGCACTCGGCCAACAAAACAAGGCAATCACAACCCATTCAGAAACCAAGACAGGAGGATTGTAGCAGTCAACAACAATCAGAACCAGTCTGGACCATCAAATCCCAATCGGGCTTTGACAGTTCAAGGTGATGAAGGATGTGACTGGTCTGTGCAGTTTGGTGACAGTGATCAAAGAAGTGGAACAGCTCTTTATGCAAAAATCATCAATCAAAAGTCATCTGAAAGTGATGACAGTTCTGGTTATTCTGGGAGTTCTGATGAAGAAGGCTCTGTTTCTGGGGATAATCAATCAGAGTCTGAATCTGATGTGAAGGAGGAAGCAGGTTCTGATATTCAGGAGTTATTGAATGAAGCTGATGAGCTGAAATGTCAGAAATCAATTCTGATTAGGAGGGCTGCTACTGCATCAAAGGAAATGGAAAAGTTATTTTCTGAAGATGGAGATTTTTCTTTTCAAACTGCCTTTATGGCAAATTTGTCAGCCTCTTCGAGTCAGGTAAATTCTGAACCTCCTGCTCCTAGTGTTTGTGAATCATGTGCTGAAATGAAGCTTGAATTGGAAAAGCTTCATAGTCATAATCAAAATTTAGTTATTGAACTGTCAAAATGCAAAGAGGCAAACATGGCTTTAACTCGGAATGAAAAAGAATTTAAATCTGTAATAGAAACATTAAAGAAAGATGTGTCCGAGGTTAATAAAGTGGTTTACCATAAACAAATTAGTATAAATGAATACATAAATCTTGTTGAGGAAACCAAGAAGCAGTTAGCCATTGCCAAAAGTGAGCATGACGCGATCAAACAGAAATTGGAAAGTTATTCTAACTCTCGATTTGTGCTTGATCACATCATCGATGTTCAACAACTAAAGGGAGATCAAAAGGGCATAGGATACAAGAAATGCCCACCCCCTTTGAGGCATAATTACAACACGATGCCTAATGATGAAAACATGCCACGGTATGAACCCAGTGTGCCTCTGAACTTTGAGGAATTTTCTACTGGCCTAGGGTTCAAACCGGACAGTGCAAAGCAGCAAGGAGTTTCAACATCTATGAAACAAAGTCCTCCAGTTATCGAGGACTATGAGTCATCGGATGATGAATCAGAAGTGAATGTAGGTGAACAGGATAAATCACTTGACAAAATGAAAGGAGTAGTTGTTCCACTTGAGAATCACATTCTGTGTGATCCCGATACTCCTGAGGTTTCATTAGTCAAGAAACAAGTGATAGATCCTGTCAAGATTGAAAAGAAGTCTGTGTCTACTGTTAAAAGCAGTAATGTGTTGTATACATTGGTTGGAGATAATAAAATCTACTCAGATAACGTTTTTCCAATTAAAAATGTAAATCAATCTTTGATTGATAAAGTCTTTGAAGACAACACAAACAAATTTTTGGGAAAAACACTTCCAGGAATTGTGGTAACACAATGTGATCCAATTCCTAAGGCTGAGATTAGAAAACAATTTAGGAATCAAAAATCTCCAATCACTCAACAACCTACTGCTTCTAATGGTAAACAACCCGTCAAACGAGCTCAAAAACATCAAGTCTCTCAGATGAAGTCTGAAACAAAAGGAGCTCGATTTCAAAAGAAAGCAAAGGATGTCAAGTTCGTGTCATCCAAGGGTACTGATAAGATTGAAACCTTTGAAAACAAATCTAACACAGATTTTGTAAAACAAGTCACAATCTTAAAACGTAACAGTGATAACAATTACACTCAACATACAAATGGGTGTGATGAAAAGGCTAGTACCTCAGGGTCCACGACTTCGACTTCTTGTGGTCGATCAAGTTCTCCTAAGCTTGTTGAAAGGAGAACATGTTTTAAATGTGGAGAAATTGGGCATATCATCAGAAACTGCCCAAATGCTCCAAAGCAAAAATTTGTTGAGAAAACTCCACCTGAAACAATTCATCCCCAACGTCGATCAGTTTCACCTAAAAATGATAAAAGAACTGTTAAAGAACAAGAAACTAAACAACGACGTAAGAACATGAAAACTGTTGAAAAAGCTTTAAAATCTGAAGTTAAAACAGTTCAAAAGGAATCAAGTGTGTCACAACATGCAAAACCAGAATTTTCAAAAACTGGTAGGCAAAAACAACCTTGGTTACCTAAGGCAGGTGACAATTCAGGGGGAGCAGTTGTTCTTAAAAACCATCAAGAGATTGATATCACGTTTCGTGATGCTCAGGGACGACCCAAGACCACTAAGGCTTGGGTCCCCATTCAACTGATGTTTTACTTGACATGTGCAGGGTGTTCCAGGAGGAACTATTAACAGTCATTGGATTGTTGATAGTGGAGCATCTAGGCACATGACTGGCGACTTACGGCTTCTGTACGATGTGAGAAATATTAGAGGAGGCTATGTCGCATTTGCGGGAGATAAAGGCGGTTATATCACTGGAGAGGGAAGTATCTCCAATGGTATTGTGTGTTTTGACAAGATCAATTACGTGAAGCAAATTGATCATAATCTTCTGAGCGTGTCGCAAATCTGCGATAAGAAGTTCACCGTGCATTTTGATGATGCCGGCTGCTATGTGCTAAAACCTGGATTCAAAATTCCACAAGAATGGATTCTCTTATCGGCTCCGAGAGTTAATGATCTTTACATTCTCGATATGAGCCAGGCGATTACAACATCTGCACAAGTCACTTGCTTTGTCTCAAAAGCCACAGAAAAGGAGTCAATTTCATGGCACAGAAGAATGGGACACATTCACTTGAGAAAAATGAACCATTTGGTGAAAAACAATCTTGTGAATGGTGTGCCTATAAGAAGTTTTCATTTACAAGATATCTGTGTCTCGTGCCAAAAGGGAAAGCAAACGAAGAAATCCCATCCTTTGAAGAAAATCAACACTGTTAGCTTGCCGTTCGAACGTCTTCATATGGACCTCTTTGGACCTATGAAGCACAAGACAATGTTCGGTGATGCATATTGTCTGGTAGTTACTGATGACTACTCTAGATTTTCTTGGGTATCTTTTATGGCACACAAAAGTGAAACTCCTGGCATTCTCAAGGATCTTCTCCCTATGTTGGAGAATCTCTATTCGTTGAAAGTAAAAAGAATCCGAAGCGACAATGGAACCGAATTCAAGAATCAAGTTATGGATGAGTTCTGTACTTCTAAAGGCATTCTTCATGAATACAGTTCTCGTTATACTCCACAACAAAATGGTGTCGCCGAGAGGAAGAATCGAACGATTATAGAAACTGCTAGAACAATGTTAGTTGAGTCGGAACTCCCTATTCAATTCTGGGGGGAGGCTGTGTCGACTGCATGCTACACATTAAACAGAGTTCTTACAGTGAAGAGACATGGCAAAACTTGTTTCGAACTCCTTCAGAAAAGGAAACCTGATCTTTCTTACCTAGAACCCTTTGGTGGTCCTTGTACCATGATTGAACCAGATGGCAAATTTGGTGCTAAGGCTATTGAAGGCTATTTTCTTGGATACCAAACTCCAAACTTTCGTGTCTGGAATCTAGCTACCAAAAAGGTAGAGCTATGGAGTGAGGTGCGGGTTCAAAGGTATACGAGTCCTGTTAGGGCTCCGGGTGATCCGTGGATGTTCGATTATGATGGACTCTTTGACTCCTTCAATCTGCCAACCTTTGACGAAGAATCAGCAGCTGCAAGAATGTTAATTGAAAGTGATAATGCGGCTGTCTCGCCATTGGTTAGACCTGTTATTGTTGATCCTCAAGGTTCTTCATCTGTTAACAATACAGTTCAAAATGAGGTTTATGAAGATGCTGCTGATTATAATGAGTCTTCTGAAGATGATGAATATCATGATGCAGCTGAAGGATCTTCAGCTCCAGTTGCTCCTGTTCAAGGTGCTTCTATTGATACACCTCATATGCAGAATGTAGACACTGCTGAAGGAAATGCATCCACCTCGACACACATTCCTGGTGTAGAGTTGGTTGTGGATCTTAATTTGAACAATTTGGGTATCAATGCTCGTGTGCCAGATAATCCTGAAATGAGGATTCATGATACCCATCCCCAGCAGAACATTATAGGAGATGTCCATCGCGGTGTGCAGACGCGTAATCAGCTGAGAACCAATCGGAATGCTGGTTTGTATTCAGCTATAAGAGAATCTGGTCAACAGAATGACTGGTCCTTCGCGTGTTACGTGTCACAAGAAGAACCAAAGTCGTGGAAAGAAGCAATGAAAGACAGCTCATGGGTTGAGGCTATGCAGGAAGAATTGGTGCAATTTCAAAAGCTTGGTGTTTGGAAACTTGTTGAAAAGCCTGAAAACTACAAGAAGATTGGAACTCGATGGGTTTTCAAATGCAAGAAGGACGATCGTGGCGTGGTTATTCGAAACAAAGCACGTTTAGTCGTTCAAGGTTTTCGTCAGATAGAAGGCATCGACTACAACGAAGTATATGCACCAGTGGCACGTCTCGAAGCAATTCGAATCTTTCTAGCCTATGCGTCCTACAAAGGATTCAAGGTTTACCAAATGGACGTGAAAAGTGCATTTCTACATGGTGTGGTTGAAGAAGAGGTATATGTCGAACAGCCTCCAGGTTTTGAAGATCCTATCCATCCCGATCGGGTTTGGTTGCTCAACAAAGCTCTCTATGGTCTTCATCAAGCACCGCGAGCTTGGTACGCAACCTTATCAAACTATCTGCTGGAGAACGGTTTTCGACGGGGTCTTATCGACTGTACTCTCTTCATCAAAGAACAAGATGGAGATCTTCTTCTGGTACAGGTATACGTTGACGATATTATTTTTGGTTCTACTAATGATGTTTTGTGCAGGAATTTCGAGCGCATAATGCAGGATAAATTCGAGATGAGTGCTATGGGGGAAATGAACTTTTTCTTGGGCCTACAAGTGCAACAAACGGAGTCTGGGATATTCATCCATCAGACTAAATATATTGGTGACATCTTGAACCGGTTTCAGATGTCTGATGCAACGCCCATTGGAACCCCATTGGCAGTAAATCACGGAATTACTCCAGATTTGAAGGGAGAGACTGTTAGCCCTTCATATTACCGCGCTATGATCGGATCTCTTATGTACCTCACAGCATCAAGACCAGACATAATGTACCCAACGTGCCTGCTTGCCAGATATCAAGTGAATCCAAAGGACTCCCATCTTGCAGCTGTAAAAAGGATCTTTCGTTATTTGAAGGCTTACCCAGACACCGGTCTGTGGTACCCTAGGGATAATAACTTTGAATTGGTCGCATTCAGTGATTCTGATTTTGGCGGATGCAAAATCGACGGCAAATCCACAACGGCTGGATGTCAGTTTTTAGGAAATCGCCTAGTCACATGGCAATGCAAGAAGCAGACGTGTGTCGCAACATCAACATGTGAAGCTGAATACATTGCTGCCTCAAGTTGTTGCTCCCAAGTTTTGTGGATCCAACAACAATTGCGGGACTACAGTTTTGAATTCCTAACTACTCCTATTTACGTTGATAACTCTGCTGCTTTACAGATCACTAGAAATCCTGTGCAGCATTCAAAAACCAAACACATCGAAATCAAATATCACTTCATACGTGATTGCTTTGAGAAAAGATTAATCGATGTTGTTAAGGTCCACACCGATGACCAACGTGCCGACTTATTTACCAAAGCTTTTGACAAATCAAGATTTGACTTTTTATTATTGGTAAACGGCATTAAGGTCAAGCAAGAGTAAAACTAACATCGGAAAATCATTTTTGTAAATACCTTTGTGTTTTAAAATTTGTCTTAGTTTATTGATTTTAGGGGGAGTAAACCAAAAATCGAAAAATCCAAAAACATCGAAAAATTTCAAAAACACAAAAACAATAGAAAATCAAAAATGAGTTTCCTGGCAAGTAAAAGAGAAAATGATAGTACATCAGTGGTCTGTCTAAACCTCTTTAAACCTTAAATGAAAAAGCGATAAGCAGCTCTATATAAGATGTATCGGTAGGCTCACAATCATTTTAAAGTGTGCAGGGTGATATAAACTTAAATCGACTGAAGAATGGGTGGGAACCATTCATTGGCATATGGTCTTGGTACCGAAATTTCGTTTGAGAGATTGCCGAGGTTCTGAGATATTCGGTCTTTATGCTGCTTATCATCTGGGTATCATGGTTGCTTCTATAAATAGACTAAGTCTAAGATCTTCCATGATACTATACATACGTGTACATAATACATACTGCATTCGACCTCAATAAGTGATCAACAATCACATGTCCAAATCAAATAAGTGATAATATATCACATTTATCCGGGTGTCAAGTTCGTCTCTCTGCTGTACGGAAGTACTGACCTGTTCACGGACTTGCACCTGTGCCCTCATGCATATGAAAATCAAGTTCCTCATCAATAAGTGATTATATCACATAGGGCTTGTTTTTCAAATCAAAATAAGTGAGTATCTCACACCATATACGGTCAAACAGATGATAATCGGTATACTCACCGGTAAGATGAACCCTCGTGCATACCTTGATACGGGAATGTGTCGTGATGTGGATGAACACCGGTCGGTAAGTATAAATTATACATTAACGTATCCCCTAATCATGATTACATCTGATAAGTTGAGCTTAAATGGACAACAATACCGATAATTGTTATAGGATGCTTATCTAAATGTTAACTAAATGTACAACAAGAGTGTCTTGACATGACCGTACACTGATATGATTCTCTTACCCTCGAAACTCGCAAAAAGATTGTCTGTATATATTTATTTACTGCTTAAATTTTATTGCTTTATTTTTAAACAGTTTCGTCGTTTGGTGCATATCAGCACGACATTAGCGGTGATGTCGTTTGATAACACTCAAAGGATATTAAATTGTTGTCTTTTAATTTCAAAAATACCAAAAAGATTTTAGGTGTGTTTTAATATAAACTTTTTAAAAGCCAAAAAGATTTTATTTCTACTTTATTTTTGATCGTACGATGTTGGAACTCGAGTCTTCGTTGCCTGAAACCTGAATGAAAACCGAATTGACTAAGTCTTCATAAACGGTCGAAATTTGCATGTTTTGAAAGTTAAATCTGAAATTGATAAATCTATTAGACTTTCAAATTATCGGACGGTGTTTGATTGTGACATGGTCATCCGTGTGTCATGTGTTTATGTTAACTATATTCCAAGCAGTTGTTCTCATTACGCGTTTAGATTTCTTGCATGTGCAGATTCTAAAGGCAAGGAGAACATGGTCGATGACAAGCTTTGGAATGAAGACACGACGTGAAGGCACTCAAGTGATGAAGATGATCGAGTTGCCGCTGGCCATCATCAACACCACAAGGATCTCACTTCATAAAGATAAAGTATTTCACGAGCATAACTCAAGGGGGAGCTTATGTTAAGGGGGAGTTTGTCAACACACTTCCTACATGATACGGGTAGTTTGTTGATACACTCTTTGCTTTCAAGACGTGAAGACTTTGAAGATCCTCCGACAATGAAGACTTGAAAGGACATCAGAGTTTTGGGAACTCGAAGACCAAAGACCGTCGAAGTTCGAGACGAGCCTGCAATTATAGAAGATAAAGACAAAGCTACAGCCAAGGGGGAGTTTGTTGGTGCACTTGTGTCTGTACTTTGTCTGTATTCGGTCTGTATGTAAACAATGTCCTGTAAGTTGACCTAGTCAACTATCCTCCTAGTTTGACTTGGCCAATAAGTTTGTAATATGTTTGTTTGTCTGTATCGAAGGATAGCTCCTCGAAGGATACTGTTGATCCTTCGAGGTGCTCGAAAGATATGCTTCGATTAATAGACCTCGAAGGATCATCCTTCGAGGTCCCTGCTGATCCTTCGAAAGCATTGTCATCGATAGATGATCCTTCGGACCATCTATCGGATCCTTCGGACCAGACATGTTGAGCTGGGTATATAAATATCCATGCAGTGTGTTGTTTTAGAGAGAATGCACACCCGAGAGATAGAGAGCATTCTGCTGAAAACACTCACACACACACTTTGAGAGTTTGCAAACTGATTGTAAACATTGTGCTTGTAATCGGAACCTTTCATACGCATTAATACAAGTGGTGTTAATCGTTGAGTCTTGTGTGTTCTTGTGTTTGTTCTTGCATCATCCCGGTTTGCTTGCTAGCTTGGATTCCGCACTCGCTAGTGAGTTAGTATAACAAGGTTTAGGTTTGTTCTCGATCCTCCGAGAGGGACCTACACAAATGCATGGACATACAAAGCTTATAAGTCGCTTCCTTCCCGTTTGACTTGTCACTCGGACTGCCATAAGGTGCAACCCTCGAGTCCCATGTGCTTCTTTGTACCTGAAACATGATTTATTGATCTTATAATGCATATAAAATCAACAAATCAAGAGAAATAGCATAAACCCAGGTAACCACTCTGCAAGAGAAATGCTTACACGGTATCATACTATAACAGAACTCAAAATGAACCGGAGTAAAACTGGTAAGGAAATTACTTCAAAAGCAAACCTTTGATATGCGTTGAGCTCCATTCGAACCAACAATCTGTAATGAATATACCGAGCCACCATACTATATTGTTTATCCTTGAACCTGACGCTATCTTTCCTCTTCAAGTGTAATTGTTTTTGGGTGTAACGTTGGTCAACACACAAGTACCTTTTTCATTAAAGAGATGACAATTATTAAAATCTTGTTTAGCATCAACAAACAAATCATTTACACTCTTTTAAGTTTTAGCAGTAAACTTACTCAGAACTTCAGGTCCATTTGCAACCTAGGATGTAGAGTTAACTATTGAATGCTAGCAACATTACGTTGACCATAATCTGTACATAGAATGAGACTTACAAAATTGAAACAAGTAAAATAAAAAGGAAAAAGAATACAAAAGAATATAATGAATGGTAAAGTACTCAAAAACTGGAAAACATAAGAGAGTTTTCTTAGCCTACTAAGAAACAATACCTATATTTCACCATAATTTAGGGTTTTCTATAGAGGGAACGTGGATAAGGAGAGAGAAGGAATGAGAGAATGTTCTAATGATGGCTGTCAAATGATTGCTGCCAAATATCCTAAGTGTCGGCTGAAAATGTGACACCCGGCTTTTTCAGGCCGTACCGTACAATTGTAACACGTGTTGTGAAAAGGTAACAGGGCTGTAATTGACTGGTTATGATGTTTATATGTGAAATTTGATGAGTTGGTAAATTTAAACTTTGATAAAAATTATGTTGGCAACAATAAAATAAACGCTTATTGCGTAACGGTTAAAATGCAAAACGAACGTCGGTGACTACCCGATCAGTGTTAAAATCCTAAAAATAGTCTGTTATGATTAGAATAATAATTTTAATCATATTCGTGAGGATAAATAAATTACAATGCTAAAAAACTCTATTTTTCGATCTTGAGCGCGTACCGCGCGATGCAGCGCGTATACCGACAAAATACTGTTAACACAGCCTGTCAAGGCAACTGATAATCATTTTAGTAATAATTTAATGAGTTTATTACTTTAGAATGATAAAAATAAATAAAAACGCATAAATCCCTATTTTTGCGATTTTAAGCGCATACCGCGCAGCACAGCGCGCATACTGCCAAATACCGGCAATGTCGCCAGTCCCGGTAAACAAAATATTGTTCAATAATATTTTGATGAGCTTATTTTATAGAGTGTTAAAAATAATTTAAAACGCGCTAAAACGGGATCAAAACGCTAAATAAAATACCCGGTATCCAGTTAAATACCTGTTTTTACCAATTATATACTATATATATGTAAGTATATATGTGAAAATGTGTGTGAAATCGTGTATATTTGGGGCATATGCCACCTCTCACCAAATATTGACACATGTAGGCTTGCATGCACTCTTGATGTTCACCATATCTTGATAAATCCAAGGAAACTTTCTCAAACCAAGAATAAAAAACACTCCTCTTTCTATCTCTTGAAACTCACGGCCAACACCCTCTTTCCCTTTCATTTTCGAAAATTCCCAAGCATATATTCAAGATTCAACTCCAATCTAAGTTATTTTCAAGCACTTATGATGATCCAAAGGTGATTTGAAGGTGTTTCAAGCAAGAACCAAGCCCCAAAACATCAAAATCTTGTCAAAACTCACCAATAATCTTGAAGGTATAAAATTTCTTTTTAAATCATACACTTGATTTTTGGTGATGTTCATGGTGTTGGAAGGTTTCTCTTGATTCTTGGAATGTTTCACAAATTTGAAATTAAAAATAAATGGGTTTTTTAAACAAAATAAAAACGGAAGTGTATATATATGTGTGTGGTCGTAAATATATATGTATACATGTTAGAGGTTGTGTTTTGATTTTTGTTAAATCTTGATTGATGTGATTATTGGAAGATTAATGCATGCATGATCAAGGAATGATTTTTATGAAAGTTCTATGATTAAAGATGGTCATGAAAAGTGGAATATTTGATGTTTATGTGCACATGTGTGTGGTGTCGTGTATGTATATATGTATACACATGCATATGGGTTTTTGGTCATATGTTCATAAATAGAGAGGATCTTACATTTAGGTTAAATGATTAGATGATGATATATGAAGAATATGATGTTCTTGAATGTTTGAACATGATTTAAATGCATGATGGATATGATTTAGTTCATGTATGCTAATGATGATATGATATTGGTGCATTAGATGCACATATTTGGACACGCATGTTGATATATGATCAAGAAAAGATGAATAGAACATGATTTGACAAAAATAGATTTTAATCAGATTCCAAACACTAAAATATGATTATTTAGAAGTGTTTAATGATATATAACTTTGTCATAATGTTTGCTAGCTTTGCATGTTGTACTTGGTGCACTAAAAGTTGTAAAATACGTGAAATCGCATGATTTATGTGACTTACACAAAAACTGCAGCAGTCTGATTATAACCACTATTTTAATCAGTAAATAATATGTATTTTGTTAAAATATTAAGTCGTCTCGAGTTGGGATGATTATAGTAACGTTTAACGCAAAACTATGAGTTAAAACGGTCAAAAATCGGCTCTTCGAGTGATTTCTATAAAACTGTTTTAGATCAGTAAGTCAACTGATATTTTTAGATTAAAAAAAGTATTTTAACTAATTTTAAGTTTATTTGGTGTTTGGTTGGTCATATGTGACTTCTGACGCCCGAAAACTTTACCGAATCGCTAAAATACACATTTTTCGATAAACACTAGTATGGGTAAATTTTGAGTGAACCTTATGTGATAATATGTTAAGTGTTAACTTGATAGTGGGAAATTTAGACTATGCATGTATACTTGTTGTTGGTGCATACGTCTGTCGACTTCATCTTCGTTCGAGTCTTGGATTAGAAGAGAAGTTTTGGAAGCCCAGAGAGACTGATAAAGACTGAAGATGCGAAGACTCGATACTTCAGACTCGTCAACATTCGAGGGGGAGTCTGTTAGTGCATGCGCCTGTCAACTTCGTCTTGTATCGAGTCTAGTATTAGAATTGATAGATCAGGGCACGTTATACGAGAAATAGGGTAGGATTTAAAGGTATTTGAGGTAATTTCGTTTGAAATGGTATGTGGCCTCTTCAAACGAAATTAGTATGTTTAATTTCGTTTGAAGGATGCCATGCCACCTTCAAACGAAATCAGTCCCCCTATATATACCCTACATGCTAGTTCATTTGTAACGTTCTTGATTCTGACGCTGAGGTGTTGTCGAAGTGTCTACGTGTTGTAAACCTGTTCAGAGATCAACAAACAAGACATTTAATAGTGAATACAAGCTAAACAAAGACAGAATCAATGAATTCCGCCTCTGATTCTGTCTGAGCACTCTTCTGATCGACTCGTTAGGTCGTTTCACGATCCTACATGTGGTATCAGAGCTCAGGAGGAAGAGTTCTTACCGTTTAGCTCGTTTTCGCTGGAAAATTCTGATTTCTACACCTTCTTTTCAAAATTAATCAAGTTTTCATGGTTAAAAACGGTTGATTTTTACATAACATGTGCGCAATAGTGTTTTAACAAACCCTAGATAGTTTCAGAACTAAAATCGATCATTTGCTTGACCAATTGGACCAAAATCAAATTGAAAGTATGATGTCATGCTGATTTCGTTTGAAGATGATGACTGATTTCGTTTGAGAGAGTACATGTTAGCTGATTTCGTTTGAAGATATCTGCTGATTTTGTTTGAAAACATGTATCTCGTTTGAACTGACTGGTTAATCTCGTTTAAACCGTAATACCGTTTGAGGGTTTTCAAACGAAATTAGGTGATTTCATTTGAATCAGATATCTCGTTTGAAAGTGATAATTTCGTTTGAAAGGGAGGTAGTTCAAACGAAATAAGAGTTTTAGTTTGAAAGCGTGTGATTTCGTTTGAATAAGGTATTCTGTTTGAAAGGGGATCTAGGTTGAACTTGATATTTTGTTTGATCAGATTGTTTGAAATGGCATAAATATTTGATGAGAAAGAAAATGATTATCTTGAAAGTTTAAATCGTTGGTATATGAGAACTGTGGATAGCAATTATAGAAATGTAAGTGTGGACATTTGGGTTAAATGTTTTGAACATTTCATGTGTCAAAAGGATGAAACGTTGGATGAGTTGGAAACACGATTTGAAAAAAAGATATTAGAATATCAAAAGATGAACAGATATCAAAATTGGCAGCTGCATTACCTGCTAAATGGGATGAATTCATGGTTGAACTAAAAAGGAAGGATATTTTTACAAAACTTTATCCAAAACAGTTCTTTAATGAGGTTAATGCAGAGTTTCGTAAGGAATATAAGAAAAAGAAGGAATTTTTGAACGAAATGGAAAAGAATTTACAAAAATTGGAATTGGATGTAATTACTGAAATTGATAAAAGAATTCGTGTGTGTCTTGCAACAAAGAGTATTCTGAAATATGATATTAAAAGGAAATGTTATGTTGATGAAAGTATGAATCCTTTTGATTTCGTTAAACTCTTTTGTGCAGGAATATACAAGATGGAAACAAAGGAAATTCCAAAGAATGAAGAATCTGTGAAAAATGAATCTTCAAGTTCTGAATCAGTATGCTCTAAATATGATAAACTTGAAGCTGACAATGGCAAACTCTTGAAGGATGCGGAAAGGTTGACATTGGAAATCAAAAAGTTGAAAGATGAGAAGCAATCTGATGATAAACAGATTCTTGTTTTGCAGGAAAATTGTGAGAAATTGAAATCTGAAAATGACAAACTGTTAAGTAATTTGAACAGTTTGACATTAGAAAACAAAATTTTGAAAGAAAATGCAAAAAAATTTGAAGATAAAATCAAAAGTTTTGAAAAAGAAAAATTAAAAATTGAAAAAGAATTTCAAAGTCAAATAAAGATTCTTGAAGATCATAGATCTGTTTTTAGCAAAAATAACATTGAAAAACAAAGTGCTATAAACTCTCATCTTCAGACAATTATTTGACTTGAAAAAGAAGCTGAAAAAGCTCGGATTAAAATCAAAGAGCTTGAAGAGAAATTGAAAGGTTTTGAGACTTCGTCATCAACACCAGATTATCCATGTCCAAAACCGATCAATTCTGTTCCAATAAGTGACAATGTCACAAACTTTGACAAAGTTAAAGTTGAAGATTGTGATCAGAAAATTGATGATGAAGTTGAAAAAAGAAAAATATTTTTGAAATTAAATGAAATGTTTCAAGAAATTGTTCTACATTCTACTGAAAAAGGTGAATGCTCAACGCAAAAACCTGTAAAGAAGAATGTGGAACAAAAACAAAAGGATTAAAAACCGAAAATTGTTCAAAAAGAAAATAAAAGCTCATCAGTTCAATCATCCAATCGTGATAAAAAATCACAAAATCAAAACTCAAAAACTGTTGGTAATAAGTGGTGCAGGTTTGACCACAGTGCTTCAAAGCCAAATTCAGCTTTCAGGAGGAGTGATGATTACCAGAAAGCCAGACAATGCTATGATCTGAATGTTTGGTGTGAAAGTGGTGATTGGTATGATAACAGAGTGTGTTACAGTTGTGGTGTTCGAGGACACATTGCTGTTAACTGCCAAAATCAGTGGTTTGAGACGAGGAGATGCTATAATTGCCAAATCAAAGGTCACATTGCCAGAGATTGCCCAATGAGATCAAAGGGCAGATCGAGGGCTGAATCTCAGAAAATGGCAAAGAAACCAGTCAATGTCAAAGCAAAGCCCAAAGAACAGAAAGTTCAAGAACAGAAAGTAAAGCTTTCGCAGGGGCAAAAAGACTGACTGAGAAAGAAGAGGAAGAAAGCGAGAGAATATCTTGAAAGGATTTTGTCCTCGGATACAGCTGGTAAAACAGATAAAAGTTCTGATAAATGTCTTGCTCTCCAAAGAATGACAAATCAAGCAAAACGAATTAATCAGATACAAATCTGAGGACGAAAGGGAAATCAAAGAAAGTGGAGGATTCAATTCCTGGTGATGAATTTGTTTCTTCGGAAACAAAGGAGCCAGTTGTTGGCAATGAATCTGACTCTTCAAAGTCAGACAAGCCACGTTCAGGCGATGAATCTAGTGTGGTAAAACCAGAAGAGCCGTGTGTTGAGGTAAAAGTTGAGAATTCTGGTCTAACAATGGATGATGTAAATTTTCCACCATTGTTGAACAAGAATTCAAAATCACCCAAGGACAGTCAGGCTTGGGTGAAATTGTTTAAATGAAGAACCTGACTTGCCGGAGTTCCCAGGTTGGTAAGCGTGGAACAGGAATCGGCACATTTTCTTGAGAAATTCACTTCTGTGATATTTCGACTTACATGTGGTAAATCACGGACATTAAGTTGTACTTGATTTTCTACAAGTGGTTTTGTTGTTTAAATCGGAAAAGTTAAATCTACATGTGGTTAAAAGAAACAAGGTGATGAATGATCCCCATGTTTGAGAAATAACTCACAAAACTTATTTTCCGGAAAAACCATTTTGATTAAAACAAACTTAAGTGTTTTGAAGTCACCATGGGAAAATGTTTTGTCGTCAGGGGGAGTTCTGATTGTTCAAGCCAAGTGAATGGAGAATTGAAGTAATTCTCATCACGTTGTCTTTTTCTTTATACAGTTCATTTTCAAAATTTCCCAGAAAATCAAAATTGAAACATATTTTGATTTTAGGGGGAGTAAAATTTTTTAAAAAATTTGAAAATTTGAAAATTCCAAAAACATTGAAAAATGCAAAAATGAGTTTTGTTGTCAAAAAGAGGAAATGATAGTAGATCAGTTGGACTGTCACAGCATGCTAAAGAAATGTAAAGTCTAAATTGATAAACGGTCTCACTAAAGATGCGACGATAGGCTCAGCTAGACTAGTAGATTTGCGATAACGATACAAACCTAAAATGAAAAAGCCTAGTTCTAGTGGGAAACATGGTCGAAAACATAGTACTTAGTTTTGTCCTTCTTGATTGTGTGCCGACTCAGTAATCGCTAATTGTCGAAAGACATAAAACTGGTTAAGTTTGTGAATCTTTCACAACTTGTTTTATTTCTTTATTTTGTTTAAGCGTTGGACAACCTCTGCGTATACGTGAGTATCGAACTGGATGTTAGTGCTTAAACATTCTGCTTTATTTTCTTTGGTGTTTCGTTTAAGCTTTGGATCACCTCTGCGTATACGGGAGTATCGATCTGGTGGTTAAAGCCTAAACAACTTCAACCTGTTTTATTTTTCTTATTTTGTTTAAACATTGGACTTTCTCTGCGTATCGAAAGATCGACCTGATTGTTAATGTTTAAACATTCTGCGTTGTTTTCGCACAAATCACAGTTGATAAAAGTTTAAAGGCATTACTTGGGTTAGTGTATTGCATGATGAGGGGATATGCTGAGATTGTGGGGTCCATAAGAACTTTGTGCAAAATTAATATATCTTAACGTATCGGTAAGCATTTTGAAAGTTTTTAGATTGAGTTTAAGTGGACAACAATATCGTCAATCTACGTGAATCGTTTAGAACTAAAAATGTTTAAAGCTTAACGGTGCTTGTGGTTAGTCACATAAACTGATATGATCCTCTTACACAAACTCACAAAAATATTGTTTGTATATATTTCTTTACTGCATTTCATTACATTAAATAATCCAAAAAGATTTTCGGAGTGTTTTAGCATAAATTTTTTGAAAAATACAAAAAGATTTTCGACAACTGATGTTGGAGAGCTGATATTCAAAATTTCAAGTGTTGAACATGATGAACAGGGTTGGGAGTGAGTGCTTAAATGAAGAAATTTATTTTGAGAAAGAAAGCTTGATTTGTTAATCGAGATCATTAACTTGAAATTGATGTAACTATTACTAGTAAGTTTTTCTTATTGATTTAAGTAAAAACTTATATTTTGTTGAGAATTATGTAGGTGATGAGCTGAACAGAACTAAAGCCAGGATCTGATCTCAAGGTGATAGCTAATACCAGATAACGATCCCATCATGATGAAAAGGGGAGTCTGACGAGGTTAGAGCCTAAGAGAACATCATGGTACATGCAAAGAAAGAAAGAAGACCGATCAAGATTGAAGATTCGTCATGTTGAAGACTCTCACTGAAGATTCTGTCAATATCCGAGATACGTCTGTTGACTTCATCTTCGTTCGAGTCTTGGATTAGAAGAGAAGTTTTGGAAGCCCAGAGACTGATAAAGACTGAAGATGCGAAGACTCGATACTTCAGACTCTTCAACATTCGAGGGGGAGTCTGTTAGTGCATGCGTTTGTCGACTTCGTCTTGTATCGAGTCTAGTATTAGAATTGATAGATCAGGGCACGTTATACGAGAAATAGGGTAGGATTTAAAGGTATTTGAGGTAATTTCGTTTGAAATGGTATGTGGCATCTTCAAACGAAATTAGTATGTTTAATTTCGTTTGAAGGATTCCATGCCACCTTCAAACGAAATCAGTCCCCCTATATATACCCTACATGCTAGTTCATTTTTAACGTTCCTGATTCCGACGCCGAGGTGTTGTCGAAGTGTCTACGTGTTGTAAACCTGTTTAGAGATTAATAAACAAGGCATTTAATAGTGAATACAAGCTAAACAAAGACATAATCAATGAATTCCGCCTCTGATTCTGTCTGAGCACTCTTCTGATCGACTCGTTAGGTCGTTTCACGATCCTACGCTTGTGCGTTTTGTGCGGTAGAAACGGTAAAATTGCATTAAATGTGTAACTTGTTGTCGAGCATAAAATTTGGTACATATGAGATGTTTTATGTATATTTGCTTTAAAAATGACAAAATAGATAAGTTAACAGGATTTCACGTGTTACGGTGTTAAATTTTGTGAACGTTTATGTATATATAATACGACGCGCAAATCGTAGATATATTACGTATAAACGGGAAAGTTAACAGAGTTACACAATAAGGGTCACCAATAAAATCGTTCAAGTCGCAAAATCACAAAAATATATATATGGAATCATATATATATATATTAACGTGCCAACATAATCAAAAATGATAACTTTTCGAGAAAATCTCAAAGTTATGTGATAATTCTAAGAAACAGAGAAACTTAGGATTTTTGTGTGTTATGTATATTGATTTAGAATCGTTCCTATATTAGGACGTGTAGAAAATTAATCTCTGGGATTATGCTATTAAAAATACGCACCCAAAGGTGAGTGTCACTAAACCCCTCTTTTTACTGCTTTGTATATATTTTGGGGGTAGAACACGTCAATAAAAGGGTTTAATAATGTTTTCGAAATAAAACAAACCTTTTAATATAAAATATATATTTTCTCTGAAAATATATGAAATTTGATAAGTTATACGTTTCGAAGTAAAACGTTTTTTATGAATGAATATTGTATGTACGGTATTTCTTAAGTGATACAAGACCGTACGGTTAGGGACGAATTCTTGACTGGGTCTCATATGATGGAGAATAAGGGGAATTCGTATAACGTCGTGTATTAAATTGTCATATTAGTAGGATATATATATTGTACGTGAGGCAGTCATCATATTGTTCTCAAAGAGAGAACCCTGTGCCCATGATGTCGTTTAATCAGTTAAGTATTGCACGCGATGAATTGTTGGTAGATCTATTGGGTTGACAACCCCGTCGTGACCGGTCGCCCCGTGTCAAGTCAAACGACGAATTAATATTCTGTTTATTGTCTAGCTTTGATTATCCCTGCATGGTTAATATATAGTTCGTATCGTCTAGCTAACATACGAGTCTGAAAGTTGACGTAATAATTTAATATACAAAACCTGGGCAATATATATATTACAGTTGTCGGATCGATGAACCGGCGGAAGGCCCATGGTTTTTTAATAAGGAAGTAAAATGGACTTTCTAAAATTTATATGGATGTTTTTAAATAAACACCTAATCAGAAAGTTTTTCTTGAAATAGAATTGGTAGTAAGTGAATACGTCAACTCACCTTCCTTTGTGTTGACACTTGATTTTAACGTGTTCTACAGGTACTTGAGTTCGGCTTCGGGAATTATGGCGTATCTTGTGGTTGTTGATGCATGTTTTGTTAAAACTTTCTAGGATGAATGTAATAAGATCCAAAAGGATCAAAACAACTTAACTATGGTGTGGTTGTGACAACTTTAAGACTTTATGTTTTAAAATCTATGTATTAATTAAATTGAAATGTCCAACATTACGATGCATCGTTCAGTAAGTTATAAATGGGCACCAGCTTCCGTCACCACTACGTTTCATATTCCGCTGCGACGTTTTTTGGGTGTGACAGAAGTTGGTATCAGAGCCATTGGTTGTTAGTGAACTAGATGTTTTCGGGGAAAACACTAGACTTCAACCGGAGAATTTTGAAATATAAAATCCAGAGTTCTCGAAGCCAAGATTTTTAAATAAACATAGAAAAAATTTATCATGTATGAAAACCCTTATGTGTGTATGTGCATGCGTGATTATCTGTTTATTTGGGCCTTATGTGTTACTATTAACGTTGATCACACACTTACTTTGTACGGTTACGATATGTCACGTCTCGGCCTATAAAGCCATTAGTAGACCTGCCCATTGATACTGCCGAGCCTACACTTGAGATTCTTTCGCCCGTCCTTACAGAATCATTTATTCTGCTACTCGAGTCACGTGTTTTGCTACACCCCTTTTAGCCTACACTCGTCGTAGGAAGAGGACTCGACCCATTAGAGAGATTGTATCGACTTCGAGATCTGAGATAGCGTCCGCTTTGAAGAGGCAGAAAGGGGTTTGGGTCAGTCGCTCTTACTGTGATCGTCACTTCGCCACGTTATGTGGAGGCATGGAGACGATGAAGGACTCGGAGAGACAGATGGACTGTTATGATGAATTAGAAAAGCTTGTTAGGAAGATGTTGGACTTCCAGGGATTGAAGCGCTAGTTGTTGGTTGTTTCTGTTGTTTGTTTTGTATGTCTCATTTGATGAACCCTATTTATGGCTTGCATGGCAAATTTTCAGATACTTAGGAGGAAATTTCATATAGACTTGTTGCGGGTGTTGATGTAGACACGATGAATTTTGATTAGTCTTAGTACTAAAAATGTGACAACTGTGCTCTGTAATCGATAAACAATGAAAAAAAATGTTAATTATCAATAAAACAATGTGTTTCAGTGTTATTATATGTGTAATTGTGTTTGATGATTTTACGATTCGATTCGATTCCGATTCCAAGCTTTAAATCGCTTTCTGGAAAGTTTTACGCAAACTGGTGCGTAAACGCAGTCAGTTTAATGCGACAAACACTCCGGAATAGTGACATAGGCTAAACATACCTAAAATAACCTTTACATAACTTAGAAATAAGTTCTGGATGGTTTGGTGTGTTGAAAACAAGTCTATTCGATCGCAGGGACTATTTGTGCCAAACTGCGAAACTATACCGATTCGTATGGTATCGAAGAGTCCGGAACTTGATCATAAGCTAAACATACCATAAATAACCTAAACATAGCTTAGAAATAAGCTTTGAGGGGTTCGGTATGCGAAAACATGCTTATTTGATCTTACAGGGAATAAAAGTGTCAAAAACGACGTAAGTTTGCATTTTCGCACATATCTTACGTTCTGCCCACATCTGGACATCCAAAATTTTTGTACACACTAAAATATTTTTATTTTAGTGATCGGCATGCAAAAATACCGCTCGTTTCGCAAATTGGATCGTTTTCGCGTCCGTTACGATTTCCGTCGTAACTAGCCGAACAAAGTAACCGTACAGCCAAACGAACCGACATCCGTAACATTTTTGAGCAAAATTCAAGTTAAACATACTTTAACTTCATTATGGAGCTTAAAAATGGGCATGACGGGTGTTATAAGTGCCAATACGCTACAAAACAAGCTCAGGGGCCAAAACTGTCAATTTCTGAAAGTTGCTGATCTGCAGCATGGTCCTTACGGACCGTAAGGGTCCCCTTGCGGACCGTAAAGCAGGCCCAGTGACCAGAAAGTTGAATTTAGATGCTGTTTGATACTTCAGGGGCTGTTTACGCAAATTATTTGTGTGGTAACCAAGTTATCCCTTCTCCAAGGCTTTGAACCTGCATCCAACAAGTGTATGGTCATGATTTTTCCTTGGAAGCTACACAAACACATGTCATGATCTTGTGTTCTTGCTACAAGTATAAATAGACAAGCACTTTCACTTGTTCATTGCTCATTCCTTTCATTTCTCTCCTCTCATCTGATTTAGGAGCTTTCTAATCTGATTGGAAACTTATTCTTTGTAGAAAAGATAGCTAGGACCTATTGTAAGTCTTCTTTCATGCTTATTCTTTATGTTTAAGCAGAAAGTCAAACAGTTTGGCCAAAAGTTTGACTTTCGGTTTTGACCATCAATTGGTCAAGTCAAAGTTCAATTGAACTTTGCAACGTGATTGTAATCACGATGGTTATAATCCTTAGCGATTATACCTACTGATTACCACGTTGACTAAGCGTAGTGACGAGTCAAAGTTTTGGTCAAAATGCGTTTTAGCACGCATTTTGCAACGAAACTATTTTCGGGTATCAAAACCCATTGTTTTGATACCAAATCAGTCTTCTAAGTTAGTTAAACATGTTTTAAAATGTTTAACTCGTCACTATTAGTTTAGTGCTTGTTTAGGGTCGTAAGTTAAGCGGTCTAAACAACCGCTTAGACTTTCGAACCCGACCCGTTTGGTCGATCATTAGGATCCGATCAAGCTCGATTAGTGATCATAGTTGCATAAGGAATAACCACTGAGGTTATACCTTATGATCACGTAGGATTTGGTTAGTTATTTGTTAAGTAGCTTGTATGCCCATAAGAAATGACCTAAACGCCCTTTTGAAGCTTAAATCCGTATTATACATATGTGAACATGTTTTTGACATATAATCTGATTTAGTAACATGTTTAGGTATTATTGGGCATGTAAGGCTTGACATAGCACATAGTTAACCATCCGAACTTAGTTTTGCGTGAACGACGCGTTAAAGTAGCATAAGCTACCTTAATGGGTTGTAACGGGTCGAAAGCACTCAGGCTAGGTTCCGATTTAGAATGTAGGCTTTGTTAAACCATATAACATGAGTTCCACACTCATTGGTTTACAAGAACTCATTTTATCCTATCCTCCGATTTAGGTGTCAATTTTATTTACTAGTGATCCGATTACTAGGTACTACTAGAATTTCCTTGGTTTGTCTGAGCTTCGCTTAGTTCTTTAGAGCAAGGACACCCTATCATTCAATGTGAGTACATAGTCCCCTATTTTACTGTTTTCAATTGTTTTGGGGTGATTCATATGTGCAAAATGATTTCAAAGTTTAAACGATGGTTTAAAAAACGATTAAGATGGTTTATATTAAACTAATAACGATTTCGATAAAGTGAACGAACTTGTTGGTTGTAGTTACATAACGAATGACATTCATTAATTTTTGCCGAACCGACCAGTATTAGGTTATGGTACCATAGGATCTGACAAATCCCGTTATCAGACTACACCCATGGTTATGTGTGGGGGTTATGTAGGTAACGACCGAATCTGATGATTGTTAACTAACCCTTTGGTGGTTTGTTAATACGATAAACGAGGTAGTCGAGTCACGAAGGTTTGAATGTTATTAGCGAGACGGCCAAAAGTAGTTTCAGAATTAAAACGAAAACAATTTTTGGGACGAATTAAACGATTTGGAACGACCTAAACGAAATAAACGATTTGAACGAACGATTGGTTTTGGGTAGTGATTAGATAATGGGACGGGTGTAGCATGATAGAATCATGGTAGATACTCTGCTGTTACATCTTATATATAAGTGCTTCTATCATATTACATTGCGTGTCATTATTTAGTTCACTTGGGAAACGATTTGAAACGATGTCACACAATGAGGTTTTCGAAATGATATAAACCATACGAGTTTTATTAACGAGTTTTTATCGAGATGTTTTACGAATTGGTTTACTAAAGAAAATGTTTTGGGGTTAAGAATCATGGCTGCGTGATTTTATAAACTATAACCATCTTGATTTGAGTTGGTTAATTATGTTGCAATAAACTTTTCAAAACAAGGTTTGTACTTTTGACTCTTGTAGTCTAATGAGGTACTACAACATACAAACGAGCCATGAATCCGATACTCTCACAAAACCTATGTGCTCGCCAGCATTTCTTTGTTGACTTTGTTTTTACATATGTTTCAGGTGATGTTGCGTGATGATTGCTAGGAAGCATGTTCACTTAGGATCTGGACGTGGCCTTAGTGACATAAAAATGATAGTAGACGATGTTTAAATTGTTTGTTTGGTTTTAAGACAATGTACATTACTTGATAAATCAATAAAACGAAACTTTTAATTACCTTGGTTGTTGAAACGATGATTATGTTACAACACTCCCCGACGTTTCCGCCGCGGTTTATTGTTTTAACGTGGATGGGGTGTGACAGAAGAGTTGGTATCAGAGCCAATGGTTATAGGGAATTAGGTTATTAGTAATGCTTTGACCAAGACTATAACTTTCTAGTACCCTAACGCGAGTTATCTTGCGCTTAGATTTTTTTTTTAAACAATACCGTCACCTATCCTTAGGTGACAACCACAACGAGAACACAATAACAAATCCGCTTCGAAAACTAATCATCTATCCTTGGATGATTGATTGTAAGGTTTTGAACCCTTCCAGTTTAATTCATTTTCGGCTTTATGCCCTCTGAATTTTCAAAATCTCGTCAAAGTTTGGGTCTAAATAATGTGAACACGTGCAAACTGGAAGAGTGAATGCCTGTACCCTGAGTTTTCTGTCTAAGGCAAGAGTGTTCGTACGAATCCGCAATATCGGACCAGTCACTCTTACCTGGGAACTCTTGGGGTGAGTGTTCACTTATAGGCGAGCATGTCTTCATTGATACATTATATTGATCCATTTACTTTGATTTGTCACTGCGTGTCGTTTGTTTGTTCGAGGTAACGAACAAATGATCGCACTCCTTGTGTTTTGTCGATGTTTTCAATACCTCTTTTGTTTTTCCAATTATCGACCTCACTCGTTTCTCATGTTTCCTTGTTAGACAATGCCTCCTCGACGCGATGCTCAAACTTTTACTGCTGAGGAAGTCGCAGCCCTTGTCTCTCAGCAAATGGTTGCTGTGCTTCCAGGCGTTGTGACCCAAATCCATGAGTTATACAATAACAATAATAACAACAATAACGCACAGTGTGATTTTAAGAATTTCAATTCTACGAAGCCGCTTAAGTTTTCTACGTCGCAAGGAGCAACTGCGCTCCTGCAGTTGTTCGAGAGTATCGAGAGCACATTCAGACATGTGCAGTGTCCGAATGCGCGTAAGGTTGAGTTTGCATCTAGCGTGTTTGAGAAGCGAGCACTTACCTGGTGGAATGGTATTATGCGCGATAGGGGTGCTGAAGTAGCATTAGCACAAACTTGGGAAGAGCTCCGAGCTCTCATGATGAGAGAGTTCTGTCCCCGTCATGAGATTCGAGCTTTAGAACGAGAATTTGACGATCTGAAACAAGACGGGGGAGAACACCGTGCTTATATGGATCGATTTGAGGAGCTTAGTTTGTTGTGTCCTACGATGGTTACCCCACTGGAGAAAGCAATCGAGAGGTATATCGATGGTTTACCCGATTCCATTCAGGATATTGTGACCGGTGTTAATCCTACTACCGTCCATCATGCAATCGAGTTGTCTGCTACCCTGACTGAGTCCCAAGTCAGGAAGGGTAAACTCACCCGCAAGGGTGATAAAAAGAAGTCGACCGATTCTGACAAGGAAAAGGGTAAGGGAAAGAAGCAGGGTGAGTCTTCTAAAAATTCAAGGAAGCGCAAGGCTTCCCAGAACTTTGTTGTTACAGCACAGGCTGCTCAGAACCCACCTACTCAACCTCCTGTAAAGAAAGCATATGCTGGTACCGCAACTCAGTGTGCTCAATGTAATGGTCACCATGTTGCCCAACAGGCCTGTAAACAGTGTGCTACGTGTGGTTGACTTGGGCATTTGGCAAACATTTGTCGTTTTGGCCAAAATCAGGCTGCTCAGGTTCCAGTACAAGCTCAAGGGAATGTTGCAAGGTTTCCACCTGGTTCGTGTTTCAATTGCGTAGAAATGGGTCATTTCCGCAACAACTGCCCGAGATTGGTAAATGCGAATCCTAATGGCAACGCGAACGCAAATGTTAATCCCGCTCGTGGACGGGCATTCAATCTAAACGCAAACGAGGCGAGGGTAGACAACGAGGTTGTTAACGGTACGTTCCTTGTTAACAATCAACTTGCATCTGTTGTTTTCGATTCTGGTGCTGATAGGAGTTTTGTTTCGTTATCCTTTGAGCCTTTACTTGCGATACCTAGAACTAAACTGAAGAAACCCATATCTGTTGAAGTTTCTACTGGTAAACCTCTTGTTCTCGATTCTGTTATTCATGGTTGTCAATTGAACCTCGATAACCATCTTTTTCCCATTGACCTTGTACCAATGCAACTTGGGAGTTTCGACATTATCGTGGGGATGGATTGGTTAACCAAACACCATGCTGAGGTGGTTTGTTTCGATAAGATCATTCGTATTCCTCTTTCATCTGGCGTTGTTCTGGAAGTTCGTGGCGAGAAACCATCTGGCGGATTGAAACTCATGTCGTGCACGAAAGCCCAAAGTTATCTACGAAAAGGATATGTTGCTTTTCTGGCACATGTCACCGAGGAGAAAGGCAAGAGCAAGAGTATTCAGGATATTCCGATTGTTCGGGATTATTCAGAGGTGTTTCCTGATGAACTGTCTGGTTTGCCTCCAGTTCGTCAAGTCGAGTTTCATATTGATCTTGTACCCAACGCTAACCCGATTGCGAAAGCACCTTATCGTCTTACACCGTCTGAGATGCAAGAGTTATCGAAACAGCTTCAAGAGTTATCTGATAAAGGATTCATCCATCCGAGTTATTCACCTTGGGGCGCTCCTGTCCTCTTTGTTAAAAAGAAAGATGGATCTTTTCGTATGTGTATCGATTATCGTGAGCTTAATAAGCTTACCATCAAGAATCGATATCCCCTACCCCGAATCGATGATCTCTTTGATCAGCTGCAAGGTGCTACGTGTTTCTCCAAGATCGATCTGCGTTCTGGGTATCATCAGCTTCGTGTATTCGAAGAAGATATTCCCAAAGCTGCTTCCCGCACGAGATATGGGCACTACGAGTTTACTGTCATGCCTTTTGGTTTGACGAATGCTCCAGCTATCTTCATGAACTTAATGAATAAGGTCTGTAAACCTTATTTAGACAAGTTCATCAATGTGTTTATCAACGATATTCTCATTTATTCGAAGTCTCGAGCCAAGCACGAGCAACACCTTCGTTTGACTTTGGAACTCCTGAAGAAGGAACAACTTTTTGCCAAATTCTCCAAGTGTGAATTCTGGCTTAAAGAAGTTCAGTTTTTGGGACATATTGTCAACGAGCAGGGTATTCATGTGGATCCATCCAAGATTGCAACAATTAAGGATTGGAACACACCGACGACGCCTACCGAGATTCGATCTTTTCTTGGTCTTACTGGATATTATCGTCGATTTATTTCGAACTTCTCGAAGATTGCGGTTCCACTCACAGCTTTGACTCAAAAGAATAAGCCTTTTGAGTGGGGACCCAAACAAGAAGAAGCGTTCCAAACGCTGAAACGGAAGCTATGTGATGCTCCTGTTTTATCTTTGCCCGAGGGAAACGATGATTTCGTTGTCTACTGTGATGCGTCCAACTTAGGCCTTGGTTGTGTTCTTATGCAACGAGGTAAAGTTATAGCATATGCATCTAGACAATTGAGAGTTCATGAGAAGAACTACACGACTCATGATCTTGAGTTGGGAGCTGTGGTTTTCGCTCTCAAAATCTGGAGACACTATCTTTATGGCACGAAGTGTGTGGTTTTCACAGACCACAAAAGTCTCCAGCATATTCTTAATCAGAAGGAGCTGAACATGAGGCAACGACGTTGGGTTGAACTCTTGAATGACTACGATTGCGAGATTCGCTACCATCCTGGTAAGGCGAATGTCGTAGCCGATGCGCTTAGTCGAAAGGAGCGAGTCAAGCTTCATTTTGTTCGAACTCTATCTGATATTCAAACTCGTGTTCTTCAAGCTCAGCAATCTTGTGTTTCACAAGATTTGATAGGTAAGGAATTACCACATCAGATTGAGCTTAAGCTTAAGCTCCAAGTGAAGGACGATGGTTTACTCTATTTCAAGGATCGTTTATGGATTCCGAAACAAGACGATCTTCGCACTTTAGTGATGGACGAATCTCATAAGTCTCGATATTCTATCCATCCTGGTGCTGATAAAATGTACAAGGATCTTCGTACTAAGTTCTGGTGGCCTGGTATGAAGAAATATGCTGCCTTATATGTATCAAAATGCCTAACTTGTCACAAAGTCAAGGCTGAACATCAACGACCATCTGGTTTGCTCGTACAACCAGAGATATCGGTTTGGAAGTGGGAGAACATTGCAATGGATCTCATCACTAAATTACCACGTACATCTAAAGGTCATGATGTTATTTGGGTTGTTATCGATCGATTAACGAAGTCAGCTCATTTTATTCCGATTCGCGAGGATCTATCTGCTGATAAACTTGCAAAGATTTATGTTGATGAGATTGTATCTCGACATGGTGTTCCTTTGAACATCATATCTGATCGTGATGCTCGATTTTCATCTCATTTTTGGAAGGCCATGCAATCTGCTATGGGAACCCAACTAAATCTAAGCACTGCTTATCATCCCCAAACAGATGGACAATCTGAGAGAAGGATTCAAACTTTGGAGGATATGCTTAGAGCATGCATGATTGACTTTGGTGGTAATTGGGACTCTCATCTGCGATTGATCGAGTTCTCTTACAACAATAGTTATCATGCTAGCATCAATATGGCACCATTCGAAGCTCTCTACGGTCGAAAATGTCGTTCACCTGTCTATTGGAATGAGATCGGTGAAGCTCAGCTTACTGGACCGGAGCTTGTTCTGGAAACAACAGACAAAATCAAGAAAATTCGCGATAATCTTGTGACAGCTAGATGCCGTCAAAAGAGTTATGCGGATTTACGACGCAAGCCCTTAGAATTTCAAGTCGGGGACCATGTCCTACTCAAGGTGTCACCTTGGAAGGGAGTGGTGATATTTGGAAAGAAAGGAAAACTTGCACCAGGATATGGATATGTTGGATCATTTAAGATTGTTGAAAGGGTTGGAAAGGATGCCGATCGACTAGAGCTACCTCCAGAGCTTGGAAATATTCATCCGACTTTTCATGTGTCCAATCTGCGAAAGTGTTTAGCTGACGCTGATCTTCACATTCCTCTCAACGAGATTCAAATCGATGAAACGATGCACTTTGTCGAGAAACCTATAGAGATAGTGGACCGTACATACAAACAGTTGAAGAACAAACGAATTCATTTGGTCAAGATTCGCTGGGAATCCAAACGTGGCCCAGAGTTTACTTGGGAACATAAGGACCAAATGAAGGCGAAATATCCGCAATTGTTCCCACAAGTTTCCTCTAGTTAAAATTTCGGGACGAAATTTCCTAAAGTAGGGGAGACTGTGACAACTGTGCTCTGTAATCGATGAATAATGCAAAACAATGTTAATTATCAATAAAACAATGTGTTTCAGTGTTATTATATGTGTAATTGTGTTTGATGATTTTACGATTCGATTACGATTCCAAGCTTTAAATCGCTTTCTGGAAAGTTTTACGCAAATTGGTGCGTAAACGCAGTCAGATTAACGCGACAAACACTCCAGAATAGTGACATAGGCTAAACATACCTAAAATAACCTTTACGTAACTTAGAAATAAGCTCTGGATGGTTTGGTGTGTTGAAAACAAGTCTATTCGATCGCAGGGACTATTTGTGCCAAACTACGAAACTATACCGATTTGTATGGTATCGAAGATTCCGGAACTTGATCATAAGCTAAACATACCATAAATAACCTAAATATAGCTTAGAAATAAGCTTTGAGGGGTTCGGTATGCGAAAACATGCTTATTTGATCTTACAGGGACTAAAAGTGTCAAAAACGACGTAAGTTTGCATTTTCGCACATATCTTATGTTCTGACCACATCTGTACATCCAAAATTTTGTACACACTAAATTATTTTTATTATAGTGATCGGCATGCAAAAATACCGCTAGTTTCGCAATTTGGATCGTTTTTGCGTCCGTTACGATTTCCGTCGTAACTAGCCGAACAACGTAGCCGTACAGCCAAACGAACCGACATCCGTAACATTTTTGAGTAAAATTCAAGTTAAACATACTTTAACTTTATTATGGATCTTAAAAATGGGC